>JAQFVV010006420.1:1411624-1658373 GCA_028023455.1 Epiperipatus broadwayi | reverse complement strand
ATATATAACTAGCATTACATTTCCAGGACATAACTTCTTCTCAATTGTTGAGTTCAACACCAGAGTTCAACGCACTTTTTGTTTCATGTAGACATGGGCACCAGCTATTTATTTTGAAAAGAATAAACAACACAATTTGAACAATGGCCACTAACTCAATGCCTAAGTGTCCATGATTAGCTCAGTTTTTGTAATCACTGACAGATTATACATAATTAGTGGTTAAAAAAATTGATAAAAATGAATTGACTGACAAATAAAGTTTAATTTTAAAGACAATTTATTAACTATCATTTACTAATTTTAAACATTTTATAATTCTAATATAACACACACACATTTTAAATTAACACACTAAACTAGTTTAAATATTCTTGTAGATTTTAATAATAGAACACTGGTATTTATCTAATTTAACTAATAACACTGATATAATGATCACGCACATATTAATTCATATAGCTGTCGCAAACATGCACATCAATAGTTCATTTTATGCATGCTTATAGAGTTCAAATTTCTTATCATTGGAGGCTTTACAAATTAATGCGAGAAAATGGCTATTATAGAAATAAGAATATGAAATATTATTACCTAGGATTCTGAATGTCAATGTAGAACTTCATTTTATTTGGTTACTGCTTTAGATGAGAATATTTCCATCTGGCTGGGACATTTCCTTGATGACTTTCATTATTCTTCATGATTATTATTATTGGAGACAATTATATATTGACAGGGATTTCCAAGTTCTTAAGCTGACATTATTTCACGGGCAGATCTTGCTGTTTTCATCAGACATCAGGCTGTGGAGAAGCGTGTATTTCCCAAAAACTGCTCAGCACTGCATTTTGTTTCTGGATACAATTAACTCAACTGATTGTCCTCTCTTGACTTAACTGACTGAATTAATTTCTAAACTGAACTGATTATCCGATAAAATTTTACTATTTATACCTGTGAAGTGTTTTTCTTTTCATTATTCTCTGGCAATATCTGTTGTCAAAATTCCTTTGATAATCCTTTGACAATGTGTTTTGGAAGATCATTTCATTAAGAATAGTCATGCAAATGTGTTGTTTTATATTTTAATTAATAGCCATTGCTTTGTTTTTTAATGATAACTTCCATTTATTTTTTAATATTTATTTAATGCACATACATTTATTTGTTATTTACAATTGCACATATATACACACATATATAACTAGTTTTAAGATTACTTTTTCTTTAATTCGAATAAAAAGAGATTTGTATTTTTTTTTTAAACTTTAATTTATATTTCAACTAATAATAATAGACTCTACTCCTTTTTATAAAACTTTTAGTTTAACTTTTCTAACCAAACACTCCCTTCCCCTTTTAATCAATTATTTTCTAACTTTTATTTCAAAAACTAATTGATACAAAACTATTTGACTCTTATCTTTTTCGAAAACAAACTGTAATAAACTTTTCAACATTTAATTCCAAATTAAAATATACATATGTGCACACATACAAAAATTAGACTATGCTCACATACAAAAAATAGCTGTGTTCACATTAATTTTCATTAAAACTAAAATACTTATACATATTAATCAAAAATTATAGTTAGTGTAAAGTACAATAATTTAAAATAATTAATTATTTACCTATATAGATATTAAACATCAAAATAACCAATATTTACATAAAAAATCTCATATAAAAAAAATTTTCCCATAAAAAAACTCACATATAAAAATCATTTAGGAGACCACGTAACCCAAAGATGTAATAGTTACAATGTTTAAATTCAATCCATCTGGGTCTAAGATCTTGAATTTAAAAATAAAAAAAAACTCTCTTTTTGTTTCCTCTCCCTTGAAGAAGAAAAACATTCCTGAAGAATTACTACTCTTAAATCATCAATTGAATGATTCGGATAAAATGTTTTGAAACCACTCTATCTTTATTTGTATACAAAATGTCAAATCTATGATTAGCCATTCTGACATGTAAACTACTCAGTTTAAACATTTACTACACTCTATCAAATATGTCAAATTAACATTTTTGCATGTAACATAATTAGAAATATACCATTTAAAATTATGATTCTTAGTGCTAAAAACCATTTTTGTCACAAGAATATGTTTAGATGTAAAACATTTTTTATTCTCACATGGTAAACATCCTTTTTTCTCTACAGAACTACTAATAAAATTTATTTTGACAAGTCTATCTCTAAGTGATGTATGTATTCGATATACAACCTTAAGTGGATCAGAAAAAAAGATTTTAAATAATCTGTGGAGTGTAATATGTTAAAATGTTTCACCAATATATATATGAAAATAAAGTTTGATGTCTGTATTCATCCCACAATATATGTAATATTCAAATCAATATATTTTACTGGGGTATATCATGACCGAATGTGTAATATACTTTAAAAATAATATTTAATAAATTTTATTTTTATATTTAAAGTGGGAAAATTAAGTTAAAATAAAACTTAAAAGTTGAAGGAAAAGAAAATTAAAAACAAAACAAAAGGTTTATTGTTAAAGAAAAAATAAATAATAAACGATTTTAAAAAAAGGGTAAGATTTTTTTTATTTTAACAAAAAAAGAAAGTGAAATAAAAATGATTTAATATTACTTTTGATTAGTTCATAATAAAAGTAATATAGAAAATTTGCTTTGTTTTATGATAAAAGAATTAAATGTGTTCATGTGTAAAAATTTTGAATAAAAAAAAATAGAAGCACAATCAGAGTGATGTAAATGTACAATAATTTCACGAGGAGAAAACCCTGGATTTAAACAAACTTTGTCATTGTTAACATGGTTTTCATTTCAACATTCCATTATTATTATATTTTTTAAATATTTCAAAATACTTTATAAAAACAAAGAATCAAAAGAAAACTATATAAATTGCTATTCAGACAAAATGATGCATTGTTAATTTCATTGTTTCATGCAACTAACTGGAGCCTTCTGTGCAGTACCAGCAGCAGATAGTTTGGAGGGAAACCATGTTTGGATAAATTCAACAGAGCAATGGAGGGTTTATGCCAAGAGCCACAAATGCCATGTAATATCATGAATTGAGGGAAGATTTATTAGGAGTTCAGCACTAACCAGTTAGAGATAACATTCCATTGAAATTACTTTTTGCTGTATGTACGTCAAATCATAGTTCAAATCCTAGGTATTGTTTAATTTTCCTATTCTCTAAGTCCTATTTTTTTAAAACTAAACAAGGCAAAACTCTCTTCATACAGTAATGCCACCCTGTTCCAATCAAAGTAATCAATGGATGCCAGAAGGCTTGTGCATAAAATTCCTATCTAGTGCCTACTCATCCAATATTCCCAGACTAGTTTCTGGCTTGTGGCCATCATCAGTGAGGAGCCTTCAATTTGAGAGCAGTGCACCTAGATCTTAGGATCTAATGCAACCCTCCAGCAACCACCTTATATCTCACTTAACTACAAAACTATGAGAATGAAATTGAAAACAATATTTTCAATTTAAGCTCAATATCTTATATAGTCATATGGGTCTGAACTCAATTCAGTACCCATACATTTTGGTGGCTTTGGCTCTTTAACAATCATAGCCACCACTATCCTATTAGGCAGGATTGGTGTTAAACCACTAAAAATCACATGATCACTATCTCATACTAACACATAATTGCTATTAAACAAGGTAAAACTCTCTTCATACAGTAATGCCACCCTGATTGGCACAGTATGGCACTACTCTATAAAGAGAGTTTTGCCTTGTTTAATAGCAATTATGTGCTAGTATGAGATACTGATCATGTGATGTTTAATCTTTTAAAACTGTGATAAATAAATAAAACTTTCAACTTTTCCTATTAGTATCCGGAAGATATAAATGATATCGGCTTCTGCATTCAACTTATTCAGAGACATTAATTGTATGTATGTTTCAATTTTATTTCAATATATTATGTATATTTCTAGTTATTTATAATGTATTAAAACATGTATGTTGATGAAAGAACATGCATGGTTGAATTATAAAACAAAATGATCATTTAAAAAAAAGATTTAAACTGTTGTTTGAAATATTTATATTGATAAATGAATACACATATTTATGATGAAATAATATTTTTAGTAAAGTGAGAGGGGGAAAGACTTAATTACTATTGATAAATGGTTAAATTACAATTAAAAGAATAAGGATAATTTTTCTTTTAAAATAAGGATTTGTTACTTAAGGATGCCAAAGGTTATCAGATGGTAAATCATCATTATTATTAAAAATAGAATTTTTAGATTGGGCAGAGTTTTTTTTTAAAGGCAGCTAAAACTCGGTGAGCTAGCTGGGATTTCAGGTACTGGATTCATTGCTGGTCAGGTAAAGATTGTTAATTACTATGTGATTATATGGTGCCTAGAGAGTTTACTTTAAAATAAATAAAGTGTTTAGTTGGCCAGTATTTATCTAGTAGCCAAATGTTTATATTATTGGTAGCTTGCTGCCAATGATATTGTTAACTTTACCTGAGGATCAGACATCTTCAGAGATTGGATGGTTTAGTAAAGAAGAAGAATTATAATATATTTCTATTTGTTATTATTATATAAATTAAAGGTGGGCAGTTCAATTGGCTCATCAACAAAGCCCAAAACTAGATGTTTCAAATGGTAGGACCAATGTAACCTGTAATTGGACATTTTTTATATGGTGTGGTCAAAGTTAGCCATAAATAATATAAGTGCCAGTTAGTGAGAAAGAAGTTAGAAAGCATGATAGTATTGTTTTTTTTAGAAAACTGGTCAAAATAGCAAAACTAGTAAAAAGTGATTTTTATATGACAATATATAACATGGAAGCATAATCCTTAAGAAAAAAAGAAGGGGACACTCTGGACGAATAATGATAGATGAACAGGTAGTGTAAATGTAGAACTAAGAGGGTTAAGGTTGGTTGTACAAACATTTTGAAATACAGAAAAGGAATTTTACTATTTAAATAAAGTAGAAGAAAACAGATGTGATGGAAATGCAAAACTAGAAGTAAGCCTGATATGCTTTAAGAACCCACAAATAGTAGAGGAAAGTTCATTTCAAATGTTAATGAATATGAATGAAGGAAATGTGCGAAGACATCAACTAAAATCATCAAATAATGAAGCAGGAAATTAGCAAGCATAGAAGCGAGATGAAGGAAATGAGACAGGAATTAATGGAAAGAATGGATATAAGCCAGGAAGTGGTCGAAGTAATGAGAAAAAAATGTAGACGAAGAAAAGTCTGAGATTTTAGAATTAAAAGAAAACATGGAAGAAGTAAAAAAGGAGTTAAACAATGGGGAAGTGAACCAATTAGAAGTGAGCATAGTGCAAGTATAAGAGATATGTTAGGAATTAGTAAATAGTCAAAGAATGGTGCAACAGGAAATAGTGAAACTAAAAAAAGGGAGTACAAAAAAAAGTAATGACAAGAAATTAGGGAATTCTGAGAAAATAATAGAGAGCAAGGAGGGTATAAAGGCTGAAATGAAGGAGGTATGTAGTAGCATTATGGAAGATATAGGGCAGAAAGTAAAGCAGCTAGAACAGAAATGTGAGAAGTTTAGTTTTGATGATAGGTAATACTCAAAGCAGAAGTAGAAGAAAACCCATTGAAACATTTAGAAAGCTTGGGTAATTTGTTTCATTTTAAAAATTTGCTAGAAGAGAATAAAGTTGCAGTGGTTACCTCCAAGAGATAGCATGTGATTAGTGGCATACCTTGGAAGATAAACTGTCGACATTTGAAGAATATAGACGTTCAATTCTAAGGGCATTTTGGAATAAAGCCAGGCAAGACGGGATCCTGTACAAAATATCCCAGGAGAGGTATTTGAATGCTCAGGGAGAAACACATGCACACTTCTTTTACTGACAAGTATTGAAACCCAAGGCATTGACAAAATTTCCTATATTGGATGGTCAGATAATCAAAACATTATGGAATAACATACCACCAAATATACAACAACTAATGTTAAGCAAAGATTGATGGTCAGTAGAGGAAATGGCAGAATTTTTAATGCAGGTGGATTATGGAAACTTACCCCGGGAGCCTCCAGATCGATACAGAAGATGGGATGGGTATAATGAGTCATTTGGCAGAAAGAAGAGCCACCTGATCAAGCATAAATAAAAAATATAATGGTATGGACATTAAAATAAATAATATGACTACATGGAAATAGAGGAAAAAGAATTTCAATTAAATAAAGTAATGGGATTTATATAATACTACTAAATTCATATTTTGAAACTAGAATGCTCAGAATGCTCTTTTACTTTCAGGGGAGTGATGGAGATAATGTACTGAGATACATTGTGACCAAATGTGTAATATACTTTAAAAATAATAATATTTAATAAATTTTGTCTTTAAATTTAAAGTTGGAAAATTAAGTTAAAATAAAAGTTAAAAGTTGAAGGAAAAGAAAATTTAAAAAACCAATAGGGTAGGGGGGGGCGTATTGTTAAAGAAAAAATAAATAAAAGATTTTAAAAGGAGGGTAAGATTTTTTTTTATTTTAAGAAAAAAAAAGAAAGTGAAATAAAAATGATTTAATTCTACTTTTGATTAGGTCATAAAAGTAATAAAGAAAATTCATTTTCTTTTAGAATAAAAAAATTAAATGTGTGCGTGTGTAAAAATTTTGAATAAAAAAAATAGAAGCCCAATCAGAGTGAAGTAAATGTACAAGGATTTCATAAGATAAGAAACACTGGATATAAACAAACTTTATCATTGTTAAGACAGTTCTAACTCCAACATTCCATTATTATTATATTTTTTAAATATTTCAAAATATTTTATAAAATCAAAGAATCAAAAGAAAACTATATAAATTGCTATTCAGACAAAATGATGCATTGTTAAATTCATCATTTCATGCAACTAACTGGAGCTGTCTATGCAATAGCAGCAGCAGATCCTTCAGAGTGAAACCATGTTCAGATAACAGAGCAATGGAGGGTTTATGCAAGAGCCACAAATGCCATGTAACATCATGAATTGAGGGAAGATTTATGAAAAGTTCAGTGCTAACTGGTTAGAGATAACATTCCATAGAAATTACTTTTTGCTGTATGTACGTCAAATCATAGTTCAAATCCTAGGTATTGTTTAATTTTCCTATTCTCTAAGTCTTATTCTTTTAAAACTATGATAAATAATAAATAAAACTTTCAACTTTATCGATTAGTATCTGGAAAATATAAATGATATCGGCTTCTGCATTCAACTTATTCAGAGACATTAATTGTATGTATGTGTGAATTTTAATTCATTATATTATGTATATTCTAGTTGTTTATAATGTATTAAAACATTTATGTTAATGGTAGAATGTGCATGGTTGTATTATAAAACAAAATGATCGATTTAAAAAAAAGATTTAAACTGTCGTTTGAATTATTTATATTGATAAATGAATACACATAAATAGGATGAAATAATATTTTTAGTAAAGTGGGAGGGGAAAAGACTTAATTATTATTGATAAATTGTTAAATTACAATTAAAAGAATAAGGAAAATTTTTCTTTTAAAATAAGGATTTGTTATTTAAGGATGCCAAAGTTTATCAGATGGTAAATCAGCATTATTATTAAAATTAGAATTTTTACATTGGGTTTTTTTAAAGGCAGTTATAAATCAATGTGTAGCTGAAATCTCAGTCACTGGATTAATTGCTGGTCAGGTAAACATTGTTAATTACTATGTGATTAACTGGTGGGTAAATGGTTTACCTTAAAATAAATGAGATAACTTTTCACAATACCCATAGTTCAATTCAGATTTCCCACAATTCTGTTATTTTAACATTTGATGATTGATGATTCATTAATATTTGATGATTTCTTAAAATCAACATAGCTTCTTTTATTTTACGTTTATTGTGGTAACGTTCAATTTGCACAATTTTTATATTTTGATAATCAAATTTAAATTCATATTGACAATATTTATTATGATCAAATTTAACAGATGAAAGTTTATTTACATCTATTCCTGATTGTTTCTCTTTTTGAATTTCTATTATATAAAAGCACATGCTCTTTTATTCTTTTCTCCAATGTATATTTAGATTCACTGATATACTGTAAGTGACAATTACATATCAATTTATATATAATACAATTTTGATTAAAAGTAGAATTTCGAATTTTAGAATTGTTAAATAATCTATTTATATTATTTGTTGAGAAAAAAGCAATATGACACAAACCATCATGAATTCTCCTAACAAACTTGACCTGCTCATTCATATAAATGGCATTGAAATCCATTTCATTTTGAAATTATTTTTATTTTTAATTATAGTATACTGTTGATTTCTTTTAAATTTTTTAACAATATTAGATAATGAAAAAGAAAACATTCCAAATGCCAATGATTAAAATCAAAAAAAACTTTTAGAATATTAACTAAAAGTGGCAGAAAATTTGTTAAAAAATACTTTGTAACAGAAAAAGAAAATAAATGTATAAGATTACAAACCTAAGTATCATGAAAATATAATGTGCAGAAGTTTCCAAACTGGATCAACACATAAAAAAAGGGAACAATCTTTGTCTTCTATTTATCTTCTGGTGATAGGTTTTTAGAATTGAAGTTTTTCATGAGAGTGACTTGTTGCAATGAAAAGTATCTGCACAGAAACACTATTCTCTTGCTGAATGAAGTTGTCATGCAAGAATGGGAATGAAGCCCTATGAAGACTGTCTTTTGTAATGAAGGGATCATCACAACTGAGCTTCTAGCTCTAGCTATGGAACAGACCAGGAATGTGAAAATGACTGCGGGAGAAACAATTAAATTTCTATGAGCCCAGAATCCCAAAAATCTACACAAAGTTACCAGTAAGCTACACTATTCATAACGTGATTGTTACTAATGAGCTATTTGTAATTTATAAGCTTATAATATAATCATGATAGAGTCATTCCCTAATATATAAAAGACTTTCTTGATCTATGAATTGTTTAAAGAGAGAACTGAAAGAAATGTACTGGGTTAATTATATAAAGTGATTATATGGTTTAGCATGCATGTCCTTTTTAATTAATATTAATAATTTATCATTAAATATTTTAATTGTATAATAAAATATTTGCCTTTAAGATCACTTTCATCTGTATGTTATTAATTTTAGTTATTTATTCTAGTAGTAAGATTTGAATATATCACTTACCTTTGCCAATAGTTATTAATTAATCCTGGGATAAATATTCTCTAAGAATAAAATTACAGGAAATCGTAACCCCAATCTTTTTAGTTACTTGCATCAAAATTATGGGATAGAAGGAAGTTAGGAGTCTATTGACTTCTTATGAAATAAAACTAGCTTCATTAGCAATCCCAATGATAATATTAAGTAATTTTAAGCAAAGTTATTAAAGAAATATAGCTGTTTTTTTTTTAAAAATATGAATGAAATATTTTTCTTTTTCATAGCTTGGTTGACTTGTGCATTTTAATGCATAATTAAAGACCTATCAAAATATGAAAAACGTTATTATATATACATATTGTACCAACCAATATTGGTTGGTACATAATAATTTTGTTTAAAAAAATTATTAAAACAAAAATTATTCGTTAAAAGAAAACGTATTTAAAAGTTTTAAAACTTTTGTTACAGTTTGTTTTCGAAAAAAGTAAAAGTCAAAGAATTTAAAATAAAAGTTACAATTAATTAATTAGCAATATCAAACTAAAAGTTTTGAGTTTAAAGAGTTTGTCATATTATTATTATTATTATTGGTTGAAAGTTGATTTTCAAGTTTAAAGAATATAAATTTCTTTTTATTTTAGTAAAAGAAAAAAGTCATCTTAAAAAACTAAATAATAGATTGATCTTGGGTTATATATGTGTGTAAATAACAAATTAATGTGAACTTTATAGTAAAATGTATATGTGCGATTGTAAATATTAAATAAATGTATGTGTATTAAATATTATGAATAAATGAAAGTTAAAGAAATATAAAACAACAAGTTCAGCGATGGCTCTTATTTAAAATGTAAAAAACAACATGTTTGCATGGCTACTACTAATTAAATGACCTTCAAAAACATAGGATTATCAAAGGAATTTCAACAACAGATATTGCCAGAGAATATCAAAATGAAAACATGTGTCATATATAAATAGCCAATTTTTATCGGACATTTAATCAAGTTAATTGTATCAGAGTTTATTTCAGTCAAGTTAATTGCATCAGAGTTGCATTAACGTTGCATTCAGATAATAGTTCAGTTTATTATAAATCAATCAAGAATGCAGTGTTAAAACCATGGGAAACATGTGGCTGTCTCGATCCTGGAGTCCAGTAAAACAGCAAGACCTGCCTGTGAAATAATGTCTGTGTAACAGCTTGAAGAATTTCCGTCAATATCTAATTGTCTCCAGGAATAATACCAACTAATAATTATCAAATCTCCACAGAAAAACTTCAAATCTAACCGGTTAGATATACTTCATTAAAAGGAGCAAAACAGCAAGATGTATCCACATTCAAAATCCTAGATAAAACATTTTCTTATTTTTATTTATACAGTAGCCATTGCATTTGTGTGAATCCTCCAAGAGTCAAGGACATGAACTCTATATCATACATAAAATAAACTATTGATATGTGTGTTTAAATTTCAAATACTATTAAATGATTTACTATTATATATGTGAGTGTATGAGTTAATGTGTGCATGATCATTATATCAGTGTGTTTAGTTAAATGAGATTTATAAAATATTTAAATTTAGTATAATTAATGTTAATTAAAATAAATTGTCTTTAAACTAAAACTTTATTTGTCGGTCAATTCTTTCATCAATTCTTTTCATCAATTCTTTTGTCAATTCTTTTCATCACTAATTTTGTATAAGTTGTTATTGATTACAAGTAGCTAAACTAGTCATTGGTATAGGCATTGAATTAGTGGCCATTGTTCAAAGTGTGTTGTTTATTCTTCTGAATAAATAACTGGCACCTGTGTTTATACAAAACAAAAAAGTGCTTTGAACTTAGTGTTGAATTCAACAGTTGAGAAGAAGTTATCTCCTGGAAATGTAATGCTAGTTATATATTTTATAGCTATTGTTTGGACATACATACTCTCCAAGTATGTTCTTCTCTGTCTAAGAGGCCGGTGATTAGAACTCTCATATTCGGACCCAGTACAAATGTCTCCCAATGTGGTTGTGTCAAACCTAAGATACAATAGTAATTAAATACTTTGTTTCTTGTTTAAAAATAAAAATCTCATAGAAAAGCGAAATTATGTATGTTAAAGTGGTTTAATTTTAAAAAAAAATGGACCAACAACTTTTTTTCTTTAAATGAAAAGAGATTTGACAGGGACATTATTTAAAATAAATCATTCTGTTAAATCAGAAACAGTTAGATATTTTGGGCACAGCTAAAGCATTAAGAATTGGCAGAGAAAAAGGAAAAGGGGCGGAGTTAGCCATGTGTTCCATTTTTAAAAAGAAATTAATAAACAATAGTATTTAAATTTAGTTTAACATAAGCGCTAGTTTAATAAAAAAGACACTGAAATTTTCGGAAAATGGAGCCAAAAGATAGCCTGGTATATTTTAAAAATCCCCAGTTAGTAGAAAAAGAGAAAGAAGAAATATCTGAGACACGAATGATGATGAAAATGATGATGAATATGATGGAAGAAATGCATCAAGAATTCAAACAAAGTCAGTTAGAACTCAAAGCAAAATTGAAAGAAGAAATTAGCCAGGTCCAAGGAGAAATTAAGGAACTCAGAGCAGAAGTAAGAGAAATAAGATGTGAGATAACAGTAAAGGTAGAGAAGAACCAAGAAATTATAAAGTTAGATTTAATTAAAGAAAGTCAGGACATTGAGATGATAAAAGACATGAAAATTGAATTAGAATCAGATAGCATTGCAACAGATAAAGTAGAAACAAATGTGGACCAAGAAATAGAAGAGAGATATAAGTTCAAGGTAGAAGATAGTGTAAAAGATTTTTTACAAAGAATTAAAAATAAAAGGTTTAAAGTAAACTTTCGTGTTCATGGATTTAAAAATAGATTTAAAAAAAGAAAGTGTAGAAAAAATATTCCCAGATTGAAATAATTCAGAGTTTGTTTAAATATCAAGGTTTTCTGATTTACAAAGTTGAAAATAGAATGGAAAGGGAAAGAGATAAAGTAAAAAATTATAATAGAGGAATAGATAAGAGAGGAATGTTAGTTTATATTATAGAGTTAGTATGTAGAAAGAAGAAACCACCTGACAAAGTTTAGAAGTTAGTTAATGGATGGAATATTAAAGTAAATGTAAACAAATTGGACCGGAAATGGACTATGAGTAAAATAATTATTCTAACATAAATAAATCTGAGAAGTTTAAATGTGAAACTTCTATTTAAAAGTAAGATAATAAATTTAAAAAATAAATGAATGGTAAATGAAATGCTTGAAAGTAAAAATAATAATGGAGGCTTCGTAAAATAAAAGTTTTTTTTTTCTCCACACACATATTAATTAAGAAGAAATGCTCATAAATAAACACTTCAAATAAAAATTAAAAAATCAATAAAATCAAGTTAAACAAAAGGGTCAAGTTAATGGTTTAAAAGTAATGTTTGTAGAATGAAATAAATGAAGAAAATACTAAAGAAAGTAGCATAATAAAATAAAACTTTGTTTTAAATGCCGTAAGTTAATAAAAGAAAGTAAATAAATAGTTTAAAGTAATCAAAATAAATAAAATTTTTGTATAATAATGAAGAGCAGTAAAATAAAATGGATTTCTAAGTACATGCACATTAATATATAAGATAAACAAATGGTTTAAAAGTAATACTGTAATATAAATAAATATATAAACTGATGTCTGGGATAGTTTAGAATAGTATTGTAAGATTAAATAAATATGTAAAATAATGTTCATTATGGTTCAGAATAATATTGTAAGATTAATATAAATAAATGTTAAAGTAATGTTCATGTGTATTTAAAAATAATATGGTAAGATTAGTGATAAATAATATAAATGAAAGTCGTCAATCTAAGTTATATTAGAAATGTATAAGGGTTTGAAATTAAAGGAAATGAGGGTAGTATAGAAATAAGTTTTAGATAAGGATAAGTTTAAAGCTGTCGACTGGATGAAATTTAGCACCCATAATGGACTTATCAGGGATCATTCTTCTTTTAAAATGCACACGGGGAACAACCCAGCATAAGCTGCAAGTCACTTTAGAATCTCCATATCTCGTACCTTATTCCAAAGCATAAGATAGAAATGGACAGTTGATGATTCCTGCCATTCACAGCAACCCTTTCTTTGTTCCAAGTCCATTAGAAACCTGGCAAATGAAGCTTCGATTTTCATAAGTATAAAACAGTATAAGCCAGCAAATCTGCATCTGTTTCATTTCCAAAAGATCCCTTTGCCACAAAATTAGTTTGTCCTCATGGTCACTATCCAGGACTCAAACCATTGGAAGCAATGTTGCCAGCATCGAAAGAAGTAAAGTATAATTGAAGATTGCCCTTAGTATGTAAAGTGGAAGGTATCAAAATGCAAACTTAGAAAATTAATAAATATTTAGAAGTAAGAGTTAAAAGTTATCAGAGATAACATGGTCAAAAATGACACATTTTACTCGCAAACGAAGGGTGGTGTAATGTACCAATATTGGTTGATACATAATTTTGTTTAAAAAATATTAAAACAAAAATTATTTGTTAAAAGAAAACATATTTAAAAGTTTAAGAGTTTTGCTACGGTTTGTTTTCAAAAAAAGTAAAAGTGAAAGAATTTAAAATAAAAGTTACAATTAATTAATTAGAAAAGTCAAACTAAAAGTTTTGAGTTTAAAGAGTTTGTCATATTATTATTATTAGTTGAAAGTTGATTTTCAAGTTTAAAGAATATAAATCTCTTTTTATTTTAGTAAAAGAAAAAAGTCATCTTAAAAAACTAAATAATAGATTGATCTTCGGTTATATATGTGTGTAAATGACAAATTAATGTGAACTTTATAGTAAAATGTATATGTGCAATTGTAAATAATAAATAAACGTATGTGTATTAAATATTATGAATAAATGAAAGTTAAAGAAATATAAAACAACAAGTTCAGCGATGGCTATTAGTTAAAATGTAAAAACAAGATGTTTGCATGGCTACTACTAATTAAACAATCTTCAAAAACAGGATTATCAAAGGACTTTTGACAACAGATATTGCCGGAGGATATCAAAATGAAAACATGTGTCATATATAAATAACCAATTTTTTATTGGACATTTAGTTGAGTTAATTGTATCAGAGTTCAGTTCAGTCAAGTTAATTGCATCAGAGTTGCATTAGAGTTGCATTCAGATAACAGTTCAGTTTATTATGAATTAATCAAGAATGCAGTGTTAAAACCATGGGAAACATGTGGCTGTCTCGATCCTGGAATCCAGTAAAACAGCAAGACCTGCCCGTGAAATAATGTCTGCATAACAGCTTGAAGAATATCTGTCAATATCTAATTGTCTCCAGGAATAATACCAACTAATAATCATCAAATCTCCACAGGAAAACTTCAAATCTAACCGGTTAGATATACTTCATTAAAAGGAGCAAAACAGCAAGATGTATCCACATTCAAAATCCTAGATAAAACATTTTCTTATTTTCATTTATACAGTAGCCATTGCATTTGTGTGAATCCTCCAAGAGTCAAGGATATAGACTATATCGCACATTAAATGAACTATTAATATGTGTGTTTAAGTTTCAAATACTATTAAATGCTTTACTATCATATATGTGAGTGTATGAGTTAATATGTGTGTGATCATTATATCAGTGTTATTAGTTAAATGAGATTTATAAAATATTTAAATTTAATATAATTAATGTTAATTAAAATAAATTGTCTTTAAACTAAAACTTTATTTGTCGGTCAATTCTTTCATCAATTCTTTTCATCAATTCTTTTATCAATTCTTATCACCACTAATTTTGTATAAGTTGCTATTGATTACAAGTAGCTGAGCTAGTCATTGGTATAGGCATTGAATTAGTGGGCATTGTTCAAAGTGCGTTGTTTATTCTTCTGGATAAATAACTGGTGCCCGTGTTTATACAAAACAAAAAAGTGCTTTGAACATGGTGTTGAATTCAACAATCAAGAAGAAGTTATGTCCTGGAAATGTAATACTAGTTATATATTTTATAGCTATTGTTTGGACATACATACTCTCCGAGTATGTTCTTCTTTCCCTAAGAGGCCGCTGATTCGAACTCTCATATTTGAACCTGGTACAATATATATATATATTGGAATGGTCAGATTTGCCTATCTCACTAACATTCTGCAGAATTTAAACCCCAGACACAAAACCCAACATCTTAGAAAGGGTTGCCTCCCAGAAATCCTGAGTTCAAATGCAATGTCCAAACTCCACAGCACCACCTACAATGACAGCACATCTGACATTACAAATAGCACAGTTTCTTTCCAGTGCCAGTAGTTAGGGAGAAACAAGAGACTAAATTAAATAATCCTAGGTTCCCCTAACAAGAACTGTAGATATGCCAAAGACACCTATCAGTGGAATGATATGTAATTTAGACTGTTGGAATAAATAAATAAAAAAGTGTAATTAATCAATTCGAATATAATATTTATTGCACAGTAATTTATAAACAATGTCAGCTATATAAATTTGACCACTATATAAAATATTACTTTTGCAGTACTTCATACTTGGATTAAAAGTTATTATAATGTGCTTAATTATACTATGATGTTATAAGCATATGCAAGCTATGCAAAGCACTAAAGAAAACTTAATGAATTAAACTAATTAAAATAGTAGAGAAAATATTGGTATTAGACAGGAGAATAACTCGTACAAATCATGGAGTTTTAAATATAAGAGAGAGCTACACCAAATGTTATGGGAATAAATATAATGAATTCATAATGAAGTATATGGTGGTGCTAGTGAGATATGGTACTAAGGATGGAATGTGGTATGTTGAAACCATAACTTTACAAAAGATTCAAAGTAGATAAATAATTACAGTCATGGATAAGCAGTTTGCCATTTATCCAGCAAATGTCTATTCACCTTGGACAGCCCAATGTGACCCACACTCAGGAGCTTCATGACTGTATGTATGCACACCTATCATTCCCATGTGAGAAATTCCATGTCACACTCTATGGGGAACCATGAAGGAAAGGGTACAGTCTCAGCCATTAATGTCCTTGGGAACGTATCAAAGTAAGTCTCAACACAATAGCAAGTTCACTGGCAACATGCAATTAATTACAAAACATGTATAGGTAATATAAGGGGCAGTTCGTAAACAAGCAGAACAGTTCTCTCTTAAAATTGATTTTCTGATGGCCCACATACTCCCATCAAAATTAAATGAATAAAATAAATAGCTAAAAATTAATTTATATAATACGTGAAAATATAAATATATTTTAATATCAGTTAAAGTATAGGGAGGGAAATGCATAATTACCATTTTAATAAAATAGTGAGGCAACCAAACATTTATATAAAACTTTCCTATATAACTTGCACATGCTTGAGTGGATTAATTTAAAATATTTCACATAGAATTTATGGCGGAAACGTATTTAGATAAGAATGGATATTATACTAGTACTTTCATTCTCAGCAAAAACTTTTATAGAGAATAAACCCTGAGATGAGAGAGCCATTGAGAGATTTAAATCAAATAATAAGAAAAGTCATTTAACATTTAATTCCTCATCAAAATGGTGGTGTGTAAAATAATATTATAACAAAAAGGGAATAGCTGAATCGATCAATGGGGTTTATTCAGGCACATTATAACAAAAAATAAAATGAGACATTAAAGAGATATATAAAGAAAATATTAACCCAAGTAGGAATTAAACATGCATTAAAAGAAAAGAACTAAATGAATAAATACATTTATTAAATATAATAAAAGGTAGCTACAGATTGGAATTATTTATGAGATATCTTGGGTTTATTTTATGTTACCCCAGTTTTAAAAAACAGTCTATGCACACTTTTGAAGAATTTAATGGATTTCTTGAGCAGTTCTAGTTCATTTTTAAGTCTATGGATTTGCTGCATTTCAGCTGCATTATTTAGGCAGAATTCAAGATGTATGCTTGATCAGCAGCATTCTGGTCTAGATGATGAATGATGGATGGAAGCTAGCCATTTCTGAGGAAAGATAGCACACTTTCTCTTTCTATTCCATCATTTTAAGGTTGGCTATTACTAAAACTGTTTGACCAAATTTGCTTCCCATTTAGGATATGGTATGGTGATATTTTTGAACAACTTTACAACTATGCGAAGTCACTATCAATTAATAATTCAACAATAGTTCTTCACTGACAAAACTCACAAGAATTTCTCTGATCAGAATCAGTAGAACTATATTTAATAATCCACCTTACTCATCTATCTTTCTAGACTATACAATGCTATAGCCCTCCAGTGATAAATCCATTAATCAATGTCATTAATTTAATCAGAAACCAAGGGAATAAACTTATATTAATTAATTTTAACATGCTTACATTCACAGATATTCTGATTATAATCCATTTAATTAAATTTGCTAGTGAACCTCTGTTATTAGTATTCTTGATAAAAAACCTATTAGTGAAACTTGGCATAAATATATTAAAATTAGTTACTATTGTCCTCTTTCCCCACCCTCATTCATTGCTATTTAAAATAAGGCCAAACTTAATAAAATACAAACTAAAAACTCTTTTCAAACCCTTTAAAACATTTCAAAGATTTAAAATTATTTTAGGCCATTTATAAAATTATGATAGAAATATTAGAATTTAAATGCAAAGAAACGTATATTTCGCTTAGAAGCAATCCCACATTAAAAGATCAAATATTTCAAATTGAAATATTTGCCCATATATCACAGTATGTGTGTTGATGAGAATATGTAACCTACTTCTGCTGCATGAGAATATATATATATATTCGACAGTTTAAAAATAAAATCGTTAAAAAAATTTAATTACGATAACACCCACATGTACCCCACTAGAAGTCTACATTAAGTGGGAATTTGGTATATATGTGCAGTACGCACCCGTACGATAAGGTTATGGCTTGAAATAGTGTATGAGGGTAGGTAAGATGTAAGCACAGGTGAAACGAAGATCTACAGAACACATCTTACTGTTTCAATACTGTGACTTAATAATTACCATCATAATTATTTAATATACCGAAAAACAACTGAAAATTTTATTGGCTTTATTTTTAGTTAAAGAAAGTAAATCCATCATTTTTATTGGTCAGATCAAAAAATAAAATTTAAAAATTTATCATAGTACTATGTAAGAGAATAACATGTAAAAATTATTTTAAAAATGTCTTCAGAGCAGATCATGCATATTTAAAATATGTACATTTGTATTATTATTTTTTTGATAACCGCAGTTGATTATTTATGTACAAATACAACACATACTTATATAAAATTGATACCATAGAAAAATATACAAAATAGAATATACTAAATCAAACATTATAAAACATATTTGAAACAGTTCTGCAATAATTATATTATGATAATTATACAATTAAGATTACATTGAGTTGAAATACTAAAACTAACATTCTACTTAAAAGTATATAGTGTGGGTGTGTGTGCAATCTCTATTTCTAAATCTTACTCTATGTAAAAATTAATAAGTGTAAAAACTATTAAATTAATTTATTTTATATAGTAATACAATTTAGTTAAAAAGTATTTATTAAATAAATTTATTAAATAAAATGTCTTAAAAGTTTAATGATATGGTATTATTTTTTATTTTAATTTAATCAATGTCTCAAATTTACAAATAACCCCAGAAATTTATACTCATCTGATGTTATATATTACCATAGCAATAGAACAGATTTTACCCATGAAGAGCTTAAGCAAAGAAGTTTGGTTAACCATAGGCTAAAAATATATTTTATTAAAATTCAATCAATCTTTATTAAACTATAGTGCATTCAAGATCCTGTCAAATTAAATTTTAAAACAGGCCATTTTGAGCTTTTCTATAAGAACAAAATAGACACTTTACTCTGGGAATTTTTGCTTCACTGTCAAAATGTATTTTCTTGAACTTTGAATGTTACAACAAGAATAATGATTAGCATAAAATACTATTGTAAAGAAAATCCAATTTACTTTACCACCATTAATGGAAGTTTTAGAAAATTAATTATGATATACTCATTGTGACATCAATCAAATCAAATCATTCCTTTCTTGTTTGTGACATCAATCAAATCACTCCTTTTTTGTTTTAAAGAAATAAAATGATTTGTTTGGAAACAATAGTGATTGTTTCTTTATATATTAATAAAAGTTATACTTTATACAATAAGACTCTAAATCAATTTCTAAGTTTGCAGCTTTGGAAAAACTGGTGATGTTTTAATGAAGTTCAGTGGAGGAAATTCAATTTATAAATTATCATTTATTTTCTAGGTCTTATAAATTATTAAAATGGCCTGAACTATAATAAAATAAATTAAATATGTTTAATTAGTAATCTACTGCCCTTAAAATTTCAAGTACATTAAGGTACATCCTGCCTAATGTATAGATGCATCCAATGTTATTACTGTTTTAGATAATGTTAACCTAACATTTAAATAATAATTAAACTAGAAACTTGAAGCCATAAAAAGAAAAGGCTTATCCTGAAATGAAAATATTTATTAAAATACAACTTGCACCTGCAAAAAGATAATGTAACTTTAACTGGAAATAATTATTAAACTGGATACCTCTTTTAACTTGAAATGAAATTAATTGTTAATCTGAAGTATGGAGCTAACAAAAAAGAAAAAAAGAAAATATAAGAAAAAAATGAAATGATTATTAATCTGGAAATTTGAAACTAGGAAAAAAATAGCTAAATAGTTAAAAAATTATTTGAAAAGTAAATAACAAACTAAAGTACTAGGTCAATAGATTAGTTCAACTATAAACTGAAAGAATTAGAGGAAGAACTTAAGTAGATATTTATAAAATGAATAAATAAAAGATAATTTATAGTTAATTTCAATATAACATGTTCCCATTTATGTTTATGCATATATACTTTATTGCTAAAAGATTGCATTAAAAACAGTTTGAAATTCTTGATTCTTATCTATATAGAGATTGTATAAGTGTTGACTGGTTTCTAATGGTTATATTAACATCATCATCATCAACAACCATCATCAATCCACTGGAGGATAAAGGTTTTTCCAAGTTCAATCCATCTTCTCCAATCTTTAGATCCTCTTCTCCACAACATCCCTACACACTTTCTTGTTTCATCCATTCATCTCACATGTAGTTTATTTCTGGGTTGTCTCCAATTTCTTAGAATCCTGTTTAAGATTTCAATTGTCCATATATTACCATCACTTCTAGAAATATGTCCAACTTAACTCCACTTCAGTCTTTTGGTATTTTCAATGAGATCAACAACACCTATTTGTTCTCTTACCCATATATATTGCATTTTTAATCTCCTCTTCTTACTTTTAACATGCATCTCTCCATACTTCCTTGAGTGATATGAAGTGTCTGTATTTCTCATCTATTAAGTGTCCATGTCTCAGATCCATAAGTAAGAACTGGTAAAATACATTTATTAAAAAGCTTTCTTTTCAAACATATAAGCATATTTTCCTTTTGGTATCAAATTATTTCTACAAAAACCACATTTAATTCTATGACTAATTTCATCCAATATGATTCCATCTGTATTAATAATCTGACCAATATATTTGTAGTTGTTAACTTCTTTTAACTCATCATAATCAAACTTTGTTTATATTTTGAAAAAATCCATTAAATATTACTTTAATCTTTTTAACATTTATTTTTAGTCCTACATTCATCTGATAACTCCTGCAGCATTTCCTGCAGCTTTAACACATTATTTACAAAAACAACTACATCTGCAAAATCTAAATGACTTACGTAATATCCATTTACTTTCACTCCTTTAGCCTCCCATTTCAATCCAAAAATACTTCTTGTAGCATTGCTATACAAACTTTTGGAGTTATGGAGTCACTCTGTCTTACAATCTTCTCGATGTTAATTTTCCTAGTATCATTATGTAATCTAATTCTTGATTTTGTATTTTTATAAATATTCTTTAAAATATGACAATTACCTGGTTCTATACATTGATGATCCAATGCTTTAATCACTGAAAAAATGTTTATAGAATCAAATGCCTTTTCATAATCTACAAATCCAAAGCATTATGGCAACTCATATTCACTTGTCCTTTCTATAACTTATCTTAATACATGGATATAATGTACTGTACTAAAACCACTTTTAAATCCAGTGTGTTTTCTTGATGATGAAAATCCAATGCTCTTTATAGACAAGTTGTAATTATCTTGGTAAAAATTTTGTATAAAACTGATAAAAGGCTGATAGGTCGGTAATTTATAATATCTTCTTTATTACCTTATTTAAATATTGATATTAACACTGCATTCTTACAATTATCTGGTACATCTTGATCATTTAGACATTTGGTATATAACTTTGCTAAAAAAATGTATATCTTAACCTGCTTCTTTTAATATATCAATTATAATTCCATTATTAACTAGAGTTTTTTTTTCTTCATAAATTGCATGTCTCACCTCTTCATTTAAATTACTGGGCAATTCAAAAGATATAATAAATATAGAAGGTACTTTTTCTTTATTATTATATAATTCTTGATAGAAGTCTTGTACTCATTTTATGATGTCATCTCTCTTTTTAATAATTGTTCCATGTTTTTTTCCTTATTGCAGATATAAATTTCCTACCAATACCAAAATGTTGTTTTACACTCTTGAGACTTTTTTTTCTACAGCTTTCCTTGCTAGTTCACAGTTATACTTTCTTATATCATTTTCAACTCTTTCCTGCACCATTTTACAAAATTTGAGATATTCAATTCTTTTTATTGCATCATTTTTGTATATCTTTATATTTCTTTTTTCTTTATAAATTCGCTCATCTCAATAGAAATTTTATTGGTCAATTACTGCTTTTTCTACCAGCTATCTTTGTTGCAGTTTTTAAAAGTGTATCAGTTATTTTCATATTAATTTTATTCAAATCTGAATCATGTGTTCAAAATCTACTAATACTTGATACCAATTTATAAGTTCTAATTTAAATTCTTTAGAATGTTTCTGAATATTAAGAATATTAAATGTAAATATTGTTTTTCTTAATAATTTTTGTGTCTTTAGTTTTGCATTAACACGTATCTTATATCTTACTAATCAATGATCACTTCCAGGGTTAAATTTATTAAGAACATTACAATCTTGAAATGTGTATTTTCTGTTAGACAAAATATAATTCAATTCTGCTGTACCTTTATTTGAATGCCTTCAGGTCTATTTCCTGTTAACATTTTTCTCAAAAAAAAAAAATGTTTTTCTTTTTCTTCAAACTCCACAAATCTGTGTCTTCTCTTACCCATAACCAAAATTACCTACATCACTTTCATATTTCATTTGCTTACCAATTCTACCAATTAAGTATCCCATAACAATTTTAAAATGTTGTTTACTATGATCAAAAACCTTTTGTACAATCCATATAAAAATCATCTACTACTTCATCACTATGAGAACTTGTTGGGTATTAACCTGAATTATCTGCATTTGGTATCTGCTATTAAGTTGTATAACTAATCTTGCCAGTCTGTCCAATACCCCATAAATCTCCATAATGTTGTTCTTCCAATTTTTATTTTTAATGAATCCTACTCCACTTGTATTTTCAATATTTATACCATTATATTAGAGCACATATCCACTTTATAAATCAATTTTCTCTCACCTTTTCTTCTAATTTCACAAAGTCCAATAATGTCCCATTTAATATAAGATAGTTCTTTTTTTTATTCTTGCAATCTTCTTCATGTGAAAGTGATCTACCATTGTAAGACCTAAATAAAAAGTCATCATCAAATGGCAGCCTGGCTCCACAACCAGGGTTTTTTAGCAACCTCCACCTTTGGTCCCCAATGGTTGCCTTGGTTGGTGATTTTACAGCCTCCTGGGAATAAGGGACATGATTATTTTTATCTGTCATGATTATATATATCTATTGTAAAATATTTATCATTTACTCATACATTTATTGTGCCTTATCAGGCAGCTGAGAAGAAAGATGTTGGCATTTCTTGATCTTAAACTCAGAGGTAAAAAGACAATAAACTCACCATGCTGCCTAATGCATGTTGGTGAGCAGCTCATCCATGTTTTCATACAATATAAATAACAACACAGTAATAACAGCTGCCACAAAAAGAATGTATGGAGTGGACATTAGAAATTTGCCCTGTTCAGTTCTTTTAAAACCTCCAAGAGGAATCAAAGGTTCTCCTTTCAATTAATAACAACTCTCTGCAGCCAATGGTCAGATATATATATATATATATATATATATATATATATATATATATCTGATATATATATATATATATATATATATATATATATATATATATAATTAGATACCAATCAGCAACTACCTAAATATTCACAATAAAGATAGTAATAAATATTTCTCACTGCTGTCAAGGCAACCTTCTCAACTTTTAATAGAAAGAATGGAAATCCACTCTTACTAATGGTCCATTGAATATATATGGGCACTTAAAGATTGCAACTGGGTCACAGAGAATATAAAAAGATGAAAAGGTTGCTTGACAGTAGTGAGAAATATTGATTACTATATTTATTGTGAATGTTTAGAGGGTTACTGTTTGGTTTCTAATTACATAATTATCCCATTTAGCTTTGAGCATTATTTCACTTATTATTTAAATATATATATATATATATATATTGTAAATATCGATAAATCTATCTATATTTTAAAAATCATTTGTTGTTATTAAAAAAAAAATTCTTTGATTTGATGTTTATATATGAAGTATTATTATTGTTTATGGTTATTAGTTATAGTTGTTTGAATTTATTATTTTATTTATATGTTGATAGTACATTGCTGTGAATATTTAATTATTATAGATAAATAAAGACATATAAATTGCTGATTATAAAAAAAGATTATTTTATTTGTAGTGATTATTTAAAAAATACAATATTATTATTTATGTATATATATTTTTTTAAAGTTGTCAAATGAATTTTCGATTTAATCTTTTTTTATATGGTTAATATAATTTTTTTTTGAATGTTAATTGTTTAAAAGAAAACATATGTAACAATGATTTTCAAAACAGCTTTTGCTAGCACGTGGAACAACAGCAACAACAAAAAGAAGCCATCATTATTAAGATAGTGATTAAACAAACTGAAAGATAAAAAATTGTTGTACTTTGTTTCTTTGAAATTGCCATTCTTAAGAATAGTGGAATAAGATAAATTTCTGTAATAAATATATAAACAATGACTGGCTAATATATATATATTGCTGTTTTCCTTCATTTATTCCAAAGCAGTTTAAAAAGAAAAACTAAGCAAATTTCAACACATGATATTTCAACGCGTCTGAAGGTGAAATTTGATATAGCTATCTGGAATCTATAATGGTCAATCTAATAATAATCTGGAGGTAATTAAAATTAATTAATATATTGGATTCAACATTCAATTATTATTATTTTTTCAAGGAGAGAAATTAAAAAAAAATGAAGTATATATGTGCATTTGGAAAACAATATTTTTTTTTCTAATGTGGTATTTCTTCAATTTAACTTTAGATAGAATGCATTCTAATATTAAACAAATAAAGGAATAAAACAACAGAATAAGTTGACTTTTGAAAGAAAAATGAATAAGTTAAACTTTAAAGCACAAGGTAGTAAATAATTTTATTAATATATATATTTTTGAGATCGATATTTTTTTTTTTACTTTTATTTTTAATTATAAAAATAAAACGTTTTCATAAATATCATTCTATTCAATTCAAGCGTCTTATTTTCTAAAAACAACAAACGTTTAACGAATGCTAAAGTTAATTCTTAGGTAATTTAAAATTTTAAAATATGGCGTATAGGTTTGGGTTGCATATGAGTTGTTATATATATATTAATAAATGAAATTTATATTTGTAAATTTTATTAAAAAAAATTTTATATTTATTTCTCTATTTTCATTTTTTTTTTTAACTTCATATAATAATTCTTATGCAGACCTAAACAATAATTTTTATATTTGCTGGATATAATATTTTTTTTAAATTTTGAATATTTAAAAATATAAATATGGATTTGTGTTTATATTAATGCATACTTGTTAAGCACAAATATATCTTTATCTATTTAATATATATACTTATGGCAAGTATATATGTATATTTTTTTTTGTATTTGGGTTTGTATTTAAAACATTGATACTACCTAAAATTAAACCATAATATAAAAATAAAGGATGTACTATTTGTTTCATAAGTAATGCCTTTGTAATTTATTTGAAAGAGTATTAATATTTTATTCTTATTTTCCTTTTAATGCCAGAGTCATTATGAAATTAATTGAATTCACAATTTAATAGAGGATAACTTCATATTTCACTTATTGTTTAGTCTTTAGGTTACTTACATATATTATTATTCATTGATATGTTTAGATATACATAAATTTACTGATTGGATGTGTATATTGGATTTAATAGAATTCCCTTTGTTTCTGATATATATTTGATTAGTTAGTCATATCAACCTTGAAAATAAATTATAATGATAGATCTCATTGCTCTGTATGTTTTTAGATTTATTTCATGTATAGCTAGTTGGAAGGGCATATAAACAATTTATTTAAATATAACTGGGATAATTTTATCTTTTCTTCATTTAAATTATACAATTTATTATATTAAGCTTTTTCAACAATTGGATTCATTTAGATTACATATATTCCATTACATTTATCATCCAATGTTTGAAGTATTATTTTCTTCTCATATATTGACATTCCATTACATTTGATGCATAATATGTTTATATGATATATTTTCCATTACATTTGGCACCACAAAGTGTAGGTTCCTGTTAACTGATGATTGGTATAATGGAGTAAAATTATGTTCCATTACATTTGGATGCCACAATGTGGTCAGCATATTATGTTTGTTCAATTGTCCATTACATTTGGCATAACAACTAGGGCTCGAAATAAGCTAACTAGGGCTTGAAATACACCACATACCTGAAAAATGTGTAGTATATATATATTGATGTGAGATATATAGCTTAAAGAAAGAGAAGCATTTTTGTGTGTTTAATTTTTTTTATATATATGGAAATATTTTGGCCTTATGTTTAGATTGTGATGGTTACTCTTATTGCATTTGTTTTTTATGATGAGAGATAAGCACAGTCATGAAACAGCTTAATTTCAATTTAAAAATTATATTGATGGCATTAAATTATAGAGTAATAATTTAGACCATATTTGGAAAATTTATATTGTAGAAAATCTATAATTTTAAGGGTTGGATTGTATATTTGATTGTTGGAGTTTGGTTGGTTCTATTGAAAGTATTGATGTTGGATGGGGAATTTTTGACATTTTCTTGAGGATGTGATGTATTCATGCTACTTGTGACTGATTGATCTAATTCACTGCTCCAACCCAAATTGTGATATTAGTTACTATTTATCATGAAGCAGTTAACAGTAGTCCTGCCATGATTTTACCTCTAAGACTCCAGAGAGAGTAAGGTATCGTTCTTTTCGATATATGTATAATATTTGCCTCTAAGACTCCCAAAAATGAGCAAGGAAATATTTTATAAATAATAGCCCCTAAGACTTAGATGGAAGCAGGGCAGTGTAATGATGTTTGTAGAAAACTATTATGGGTTGTAGTAGCTTAGAGAGAGACTGAAATGTGATGATCATCTGAGTGTTCATGGAGCATTGTATACTTTAAGAGCAGTGATTGAATTCTTTTATCTATCTCAAAATTGTGAAATGCTAATCATTCTTTTGGCTGTCAGTATCTGTCAGATCTTTAGAGGAATGGATGAGTATATAACATAAAAATATAGCATCAAACTTAGGGGCTTGGTTAATCAATTATTGTTGGTGACAAATAATCTATTACATTGATTATCAATTAAGGTTTGAAAAACAAACATATCAATATTTTATTTTCCATTATAAATGACCTTTAAACATGAAGTTCAATTAGTGAATGTTTGTTGATAATAAATTGCATTAGTACAATTTTAGTAAAATAATGTTTTGGGCACAAAAGTTAATAATTAGTGAAGTTGATTTATTTTTATGTATATGAAATGGTATTAAGTTTTTAGTGTCCAGTAAATTTATAGGCATCAATTTAATCATTTTATATCTAACTACCATTATCTTGAGTGAGAAAGTTGTCTCACAATATTATTGAATTAATTATTTTTAAGGCATGTGAACATTTTATTGTATTTTAAATATTTCGAGGTTATATTGAATTTGATATGAAATTTCCACATTTCAATATTGTATAAGTGTAGAATATTTATTATCATTAAATATAAATAAATGTTAGCTAGTGATATCAGTTGTTACTCTCTACATATATATATATTTTATAGAAATTTGTTGATGTTATGGTGATAGATGAGATTTTTTTTTATAAGCCAAGAAGTTCATGAGTTCAAACAACTGAAATTTAGATTGTCGGATAGCTACTATGAATAATAAAACTGAAAGGCTTGTACTTTGCTTAGTTGATTAATTGCTTGTTGGGATAATGATTGGAGATGGTGAGCCCTTGATCTGTGGTAATTACTATATAGAAACATATATATCTTAGATTTTTTTTGTATGAGTATATAATATTGCAGTTTTAATAAAAATGGATAATAGTAATGAAATGTCAGTTAGTGATAATTAGGATTTAAGAGATATTATGGAGAAATTTAAAGCAGATTTTATAGAGATGTTAAAAAGAACCTCTGATGAATTTTTACAGAAAGTAGATGTTATATTAAAAACCAACTCTGAGAAACTAGATTCTAGATTAAATACCAACACTAATGAACTTAGAGCTGATGAAAACTAACTCTGATGATCTTTCTGGAGAATTAAAAGTTGCATCAAAAACTCTTGTAGATAATAGTGTTATGAGATTAGCCACAAAAGTTGATGAAAAAATGGAAGAATATAAAGAACCCTTAGATGTGACTTGTGAAAATATTAATAAAAATAAAGAGTATGTTAAAATAGTTGATAGATCCTTAGAAATAAAATTAAATTCACAAAAGCAATCAGAAAAAGTAGAATTAAGTTGTGAAAGATTAAAGGACACTGTTCAGAATTTAGAAATTGGACAGTTAGGTTTTCAATGGATAGACAATAGGTCTCTAGAGTTAAGGAAATAAAAATTCATTATAATAAAATGAATGAAGGTGTTCAAACTTTAGAAGTTGAATTAATTTCACCAGAAAAGATTAAAATTAACTCAAAAATTACTAGAAAGAACAGAATGTGTTTTTCAAAGTCAATATAAAGAAAGTGTCATGATAGATCAAAAATATTCTGCTAAGTTCTTTTTGTACATCAATTTTAAAAATAACAATTGGAGTTTTGATCAGCAGTTGTTTAGTACAATTCTTCACAGGAGGTTTATGGATCATGTGTATGCATATAACTTAGATGCAAGGGATTATTACTATTGTAATAAACCACTTGAAAGGCAAAACTTAATATATATATATATATATGTAGTTCTTTTCAATCTATAGCCAATGATGACAGAGTGCGTGCAAAGTGTTTACTATATAGTAACATGAGTGTTGAATTAAGGAAATATTGTCTGGATATGGCAAATTATATTAATTATAAGACATTATCTTATAAAGAACAGTATCATGGTAATTTTGTATGGTACCAAGAAAGTATATTTTTAGATATATTAGAGCATAAGTATTTGAATGGGAATTTGTACCATTGTTGCAATAGAAATGACTTATTTTACAAGTATCCAAGCAGAACAAAGTTGGTAATATATAACTTATTGAAATTTGAGAGAAATAAGAAGGTAAAGAAACCTAAAGAGAATTTTTTTTATGAAAATTGTAATAGAAGGATGAAAGTAGGCAAAGCCAAAGTTGGACTTGAAGTTATAGATGGAAAGATAAATAATATTGATTTTCTTAGAGAGAATATTGACAAGGAAAGAGATGTAGGGAAAGCAAAGATAAAATTCAAAAGAATGACTAAAAAGATATTTGATCTGAATCTTGGTAGAAGGATGATTGATGAGGAAAAAGAAATTGGCAAAGCTAAAATTAAACTTAAAATAAGAAGTGATGATGTGATTAATAAAGATTTTCTTTGAGAAAATATAGCTAAGGAAAAAGATTTATGTAAACCTAAAGTCAAACTGAAAAGAATTAATATAGAACAGGATAATATTAACGGTGTGAAACAAAATGATTTTCAATAATTTTTTAATGTTGAACTTGTATCACATCAATCTGATTTGCAATTTTTAAAGGATTATTTAGAAAATTTGAATGAATACCATTCAAAATTGCCCAAATTATTGTTTTTAATTGAACATAGAACAAGTGAAGTAAAACAAAGACTTACTCAAGTCGATGATGTTTATCAGGATAGTCAAATGAAAAGTCATAGATTATCTGATAAAATAGCAACTGTTATTGATAAAACTAAGAATTATGTTAGTGCTTATGATCAAGTTAGATTTATGTAAAGGATATAGAGGCAGAATCTAAGGAGTTCATAGCAAAATCTTTAGATACTTATCCCAAAATTATTCAAAAGCAATTGAATTATACCAAAATGTTATATAAAAATCTTGTAAATCAAAGAAAACTTCTTCACAAAGTTCAACATACTGGAAATTTTTTTCAAGAAGAATTAAAAATGCACTTTTGATTATTATTATTTTTTTAAAAGAAAACTTGGACAAAGATCTAGATTATCTGAAAGATAGATATGAACAAATGAATATGGTTATTAATAAGAAAAGTAATATTCTTTAAACCATGTTAGTCCTTAGAAAGATTACAAATTTGAGAAGTTTTTTTTTTTCAATATCTCATAATTCATTGGTTATTTGCAAAGACATTTTTTTTCCAGTGGATTAGGGGATATTGTAAATATCGATAAATCTATCTATATTTTAAAATCATTAGTTGTTATTAAAAAAAATTTTTTTGATTTGATATTTATATATGAAGTATTATTATTGTTTATGGTTATTAGTTATAGTTGTTTGAATTTATTATTTTATTTATATGTTGATAGTACATTGCTGTGAATATTTAATTATTATAGATAAATAAAGACATATAAATTGTTGATTATAAAAAAAGATTATTTTATTTGTAATGATTATTTAAAAAATACAATATTATTATTTATGTATATATATATATATTTAAAGTTGTCAAATAAATTTTTGATTTAATATTTTCTATATGGTTAATATATTTTTTTTGAATGTTAATTGTTTAAAAGAAAACATATGTAACAATGGTTTTCAAAACAGCTTTTGCTAGCACGTGGAACAACACCAACAACAAAAGGAAGCCATCATTATTAAGATAGTGATTAAACAAACTGAAGGATAAAAATTTGTTGGACTTTGTTTTTTTGAAATTGCCATTCTTAAGAATAGTGGACTAAGATAAATTTCTGTAATAAATATATAAACAATGACTGGCTAATATATATATATATATATATATATATATATTGCAGCCAGGGAGCTGCGCTGTTTCCCTTCATTTATTCCAAAGCAGTTTAAAAAGAAAAACTAAGCAAATTTCAACACATAAATTTCAACGCGTCTGAAGCTGAAATTTGATATAGCTATCTGGAATCTATAATGGTCAATCTAATAATAATCTGGAGGTAACTAAAATTAATTAATATATTGGATTCAACATTTCAATTATTATTATTTTTTCAAGGAGAGAAATTTAAAAAAATGAAGTATATATGTGCATTTGGAAACCAATAATTTTTTTCTAACGTGGCATTTCTTTAATTTAACTTTAGATAGAATGCATTCTAATATTAAACAAATAAAGGAATAAAACAACGGAATAAGTTGACTTTTGAAAAAAAAATGAATAAGTTAAACTTTAAAACAAAAGGTAGTAAATAATTTTATTAATATATGTATATTTTTGAGATTGATATTTTTTTTTTACTTTTATTTTTAATTATAAAAATAAAACGTTTTTATAAATATCATTCTATTCAATTCAAGCATCTTATTTTCTAAAAACAACAAATGTTTAATGAATGTAAAGTTAATTCTTAGGTAATTTAAAATTTTAAAATATGGCATATAGGTTTGGGTTGCATATGAGTTGTTATATATATATATTAATAAATGAAATTTATATTCGTAAATTTTATTAAAAAAATTTTTTATATTTATTTCTCTATTTTCATTTTTTTTTAACTTCATATAATAATACTTATGCAGACCTAAACAATAATTTTTATATTTGCTGGATATAAATTTTTTTTTAATTTTGAATATTTAAAAATATAAATATGGATTTGTGTTTATATTAATGCATACTTGTTAAGCACAAATATGTCTTTATCTATTTAATATATATACTTATTGCAAGTATATATGTATATATTTTTTGTATTTGGGTTTGTATTTAAAATATTGATACTACCTAAAATTAAACCATAATATAAAAATAAAGAATGTACTATTTGTTTTATAAGTAATGCCTTTGTAATTTATTTGGAAGAGTATTAATATTTTATTTTTATTTTTCTTTTAGTGCCAGAGTCATTATGAAATTTAATTGAATTCACAATTTAATAGAGAATAACTTCGTATTTCACTTATTGTTTAGTCTTTAGGTTACTTACACATATTATTATTCATTGATATGTTTAGATATACATAAATTTACTTATTGGATGTGTATATTGGATTTAATAGAATTCCCTTTGTTTTTGATATATATTTAATTAGTTAGTCATATCAACCTTGAAAATAAATTATAATGATAGATCTCATTGCTCTGTATGATTTTAGATTTATTTCATGTATAGCTAGTTGGAAGGGCATATAAACAATTTATTTAAATATAGCTGGGACAATTTTATCTTTCTTCATTTAAATTATACAATTTATTATATTAAGTTTTTTCAACAATTGGATTCATTTAGATTACATATATTCCATTACATTTATCATCCAATGTTTGAAGCATTATTTTCCTCTCATATATTGATGTTCCATTACATTTGATGGATATGTTTATATGATATATTTTCCATTACATTTGGCACCACAAACTGTAGGTCTCAGTTAACTGATGATTGGTATAATGGAGTAAAAGTACGTTCCATTACATTTGGATGCCACAACGTGGTCAGCATAATATGTTTGTTCAATTGTCCATTACAATATATATATATATATATGTGTGTGTGTGTGTGTGGATATGAAGATTTTCACAGGTTGTTTATATAAAAGACATATTTTTCAGGTTCATCCGTGTTAAAAAGGTTTTAAATATTGATATACCGACATTTTGACTTGATAACACAAGACATCCACTGGGTGATAAAAGGTAGAAAGTTAGAAAGATGGGTGTAGAGGTGCTACAATCACTGATTTGAAAAAAAAAAACATTAAAGTTTCACCAATAGCAAAAATGTTAATTTAATAATGTTTTTTAAAAAAATATTTCCAAATAGGAGGAAGTTTGCATGTATCATCTCACTTACTGATACAATCTGGCCTTTTAAGTATCTCAATGGCTTCTCTAATTTTGATATATATATATATATGTATACCAAAATATCTCAATGGCTTCTCTAATTTTGATATATATATATATTGTAACCAAAAGAAAAAGAGAGGAGGAGAGGGGTGATGGAAGGTGGAAGGAAGAAAAGAAAGAAAAGGAAAAGGAAAGAACAGAAATGAGAGAAAAACAGAAGAGAGAAATGATAGAATAAACATGAATGTGATATGAGAAAAGATGGAAAAGGAAAAAAAGAGAAAAGACCAAAAATGAGATGATAGAAGAAAAGATTAGAAATTGAATTAAAGAGAAAGATGATAATGAAAAGAGAGAGAAATGAAACGAGATAATAGAAGAAATGAAAGGAAAAAAGAAATGAAATTAGAAATGAAAAAAGGAATTAGAAATGATACATGGTGGAGAGAGATGGAAGGAGAATAAAAAAAATGAAATGATTTTAAATGGATGAAATGATAGAAGAGATGTGAAAGAGAGATGAGAAATGATGTGAAAAGAAATGAAATGAAAAACTCTTAATGACTCAGCTCAGTGGGGTTACAATAAAATTTAAGAAAAGAGATGATAATGATTCAGAGTTGTAACAATCAGATAGGCACCAAATCCAATACTAATGCAACTATAACCATTATGGCATATTAATAATCTACTACTAAACCATACCAAAGATTATTTAAAGCCATTAATTAACACTCATTAGAATAGTCCTACCAACAGATCATACACTCTCTTAATAAGAATAAAGAATACTTTGATTGGAAAAATTATGTTACTATATTATATTTAGTAAAGCAACAAGTGTAAATAACCTCAGGGATTTCTAAAACTAAAACTCTTATGCAAAATTAAAAGTTTCAGTTAAGTTGTCTATTAAAGAATTGCTGGGATTAATAAACAAATAAGTAATATCTTGGCTGACCACAAAATAACAACCTTATGGTGCAATCTTAGAATAATAAACAAAACAAATATCAATTTAAAATATTTAATGGATCAATTTTAAATAAAAATTAATAATGGCCTATCATCCAAGACATTACTCAAGCAAGGGTACTTTTTATGCCTTTCCCATACTCACAGACAACCTACTAAGGACCTCAAATGCAGATGGATTATAATTCTTTAAACATACAAGGTTTAAGATAATGATGGATAATGTGCAGTAAATATAAGATAATGTGTAGCTTTTAAAATAATAGTAAATAAAAAATATGCTTCTGACATACTAATATTCTTAATCTCTTATTGCATAATCTTGAGACTGAGAAGATATATTGATAAACTTTTAACTAAGCATTAAACTAAGTATCTGATATAATACAATTATCTGTTATTGGGATTCAATTTAAGAATCACTTAATTTAGCCTGGCTTTATAATTTTAAAACCAATATCAAATATATTTAATTGATTTTATGGTATGTTTGTAAATTTTTGAATTGAAGGTTTAATAAACTTTAGGAACTTAAAATTTTGTGAACTTGATACCTTAAGATTTTGTGAACTTGGAACCCAAGACAATAATATTTTCATATAAAAGTAAAACAAACAAACAAAACTTTTTGAAATAATAATAATTTGGTTTATTAAGAACAATAATAAAGTGTTTACAATTTTAAATGGAATATAAAAATTGCCAATATATCACTGGGACTTAATACAAGTATCTTGCTTTAAAAAAAAAACTTTACATAGTTTACATTAGTATACAACTTCTTTAACTACTGTTTTTGACTACCCCTCTTAAAACTTTTTTTTACCTTGTTTATTCTGATAAACAAATTAATAAAATAATAGTTATGCACAATAGCAGGCAAAGGCTATTCAATCTTAATCTCTTTTAACAATTAGAAATTTTTTTTTAAAAAAACTTTAAACTTTAATTATAATGTCTGTATCTAAAAAGCACACTACTATTTTTTTAAAATTAGAATAATTCATGACATTATGGTGTTCTCTAGTAACCAGAATAACACACGCAACTAGGTTTGTATTTGAAACCCTAAGCTTAACTTCATAATCCTAAACTTAACAAATTCTAAGCTGGAATAAGTATATTAAGCATATTTTTTTTAGAAAAATATCATCAAACAATTCAAAACAAAGCAAAACTCTCCATACAGTAGTGCCATCTTGTGCCAACAAGAGCAATCAATGGATGCCAGAGGGCTTGTGCATAAAATCCCTATCTAGTGCCTACTCATACAATATCCCCAGACTAGTTTCTGGCTTGTGGCCTTCATCAGTAAGGAACCTTGGATCTGAGAGCACTGTACCTAGATCTTAGGATCTAATGCAACCCTCTAGCAGCCACCTTTTAACACTACTTAACTACAAAACTATGAGAATGAAATTGAAAACACAATATTTTCAATCCATGCTCAACAGCTTATATAGTCATATGGGTCTGAACTCAATTCAGCACCCATACATTTTGGTGTCTTTGGCTCTTTAACAACCATAGCCACCACTATCCTATTAGACAGGATTGGTGTTAAACCACTAAACATCACAAGATCACTATCTCATACTAGCACATAATTGTTATTAAACAATTCAAAACAAAGCAAAACTCTCCATACAGTAGTGCCATCTTTTGCCAACAAGAGCAATCAATGGATGCCAGAAGGCTTGTGCATAAAATTTCTATCTAGTGCCTACTCATCCAATATCCCCAGACTTGGAGAGTTTTGCTTTGTTTTGAATTGTTTTATAACAATTATGTGCTAGTATGTGATAGTGATTATGTGATGTTTAGTGGTTTAACACCAATCCTGCCTAATAGGATAGTGGTGGCTATGGTTGTTAAAGAGTGAAAATCACCAAAATGTATGGGTGCTGAATTGAGTTCAGACCCATATGACTATATAAGCTATTGAGCTTGGATTGAAAATATTATTGTGTTTTCAAATTTCATTCTCATAGTTTTGTAGTTAAGTAGTTGAAAGGTGGCTGCTAGAGGGTTGCATTAGATCCTAAGATCTAGGTGCAGTGCTCTCAGATCCAAGACTCCTCACTGATGAAGGCCACAAGCCAGAAACTAGTCTGGGGATATTGTATGAGTATGCACTAGATAGGGATTTTATGCACAATCCTTAGGGCATCCATTGATTGCTCTTGTTGGCACAAAATGTCACTACTGTATGGAGAGTTTTGCTTTGTTTTGAATTGTTTAATAACATTTATGTGCTAGTATGAGATAGTGATCATGTGATGTTTAGTGGTTTAAAAATATCATCACTAATTACACTGACATAATTAATATTATAGCTAGTGATGTATTTAAATCAGACTAAGCTAATCTTAAAATTAAACTAAATTAAGTGTATGGGGCATTCATTCATCAGAGATTGGTTATACTCTTTTAAATAAATTTAGTCCACATAAAACCATTACCCTCAATGTTTTAAAATTAAAGATGTAACAGACTGCAAAATTATGTATGAAAATATTAAAATTAATATGTGTGAATTGCCACTTATACTATATGCATAGTTTAACATATTTAAAAATAAATAGAACTTATTGTTGGTTAGCTTGTGGATGATAAAACTATCATACCAACACAATTCAAATATTGATATACCTCTAAGCATTAAAAATAGCTATTACTACCTGAAGAAACAAAGTTTCTCAAACACACATATTTTGTCATCACTAATCAAAAACAAATGCAACATCACCTACTGTGGTGGAACTAGCATTAAGTCATCATGAATGATAGGCTAAAATATAAAAACATATAGGCTCCTCAGAGCTGAAAAAGAATATGGTGGTTTTCAAAAATACCTAACTTTGTGGCAGAAACTAAGATGCCAAGAACTTGTGTACAGTACATCTGGGAACAGGAAACACACACCAGGAAAGCATAATCCTCTCTCATGGGATTTCCAATGCTTATAATTGTGATCATTGTCACTGAAAAATACAATACAACCATCTATGCTCTATGGACACGAGAACTATCAATTCATGGAAATACAATACAATAAGGATGGAGGACCCTATCTATTCCATAAAGCATATTCAAAATTATTAACTAAGCCTAACTACATGAGGCTAACAATTACTACCTAATAGCAAGATATATACTTTACCTGAATTAATTAAGTTATTCCTAAGAAGTCTTAAAAATACAAAATGTATATTCAATGTTCGAAACAACAAAGCACTCTGTATCAGGTGACTACTATGAGAAATACTTTAAAATTAAATGCATATAAAATTCTAGGCAAGGCACAATGCACACTTAATAAAATATTCAATACTAAAATATAATGACTAGTGGACTTTTTAAAAAATTGCAAATTAAATACAATAATATTAATTCTCAATGCATATAACAATAATATTTGCAATTATTATTAATGTAACATTCATAAAACAAATGAATGGATACTTTCTGATAAACTTTTTTGGTAGATTTAAAATAAAACTGAGTGAAACATCCCACCCATAATAAGCTAAGACTGTGATATTTACTTCTCTATAAATAAATTATTAAATAGAAACTATCTTGTGAAATGCTTAATAAATAAAACAAAATTTACCTGAGAATGGCAAAATATTTGCTCATTCTAATAAACCCATTAAGTTTTAAAATTATAACCCTAGTTTACCTGTATATTTATGCAAAAAGTGTTACACAAAATATATAGCATAAATATTTTTATAGTTTCATTTTTTTAAAACCAATAAAACAGACAATAAAAAAATATAATAATACAGTAACTTAAGTTCATATTTTAACTTTTTAATGGTTTTTCCTTTTAAAATATGTAGATAATTTATTCAGGTTAATTTATCTATCCAAATTCGAAGCTTCAGTCAAAATATTTATAAACATGGCAATGATTTCCAAAACAAAAATGTTCAATAGTTCTTTAAATAAACACTTTCATTTTCTTGTATCTTTAAAGATAATTTTAAATATTAAAATAATAAAATAGCATAAGCATAAGTCGGCATTGGAAAAATAAATTCTTCAGCTGAATACACTTTTTTATATTTATAATCCTGGGTTCAAATTCAGAATAATTATAATGTATAGCTTTATTTAAATTTCATTGTTCTCCTTCAGATAAATGTATTTTTTTAAAATAGAGCTCTTTTTTTAAGCATTATTTTTTTAATATTTCAAAATGTATTTCTTTTTTAAACAAATTTCCTTTTACTTTTTAAACATAAGAGTATAAGTAATAGCAAATATAACAATTTGTTATATATTTGATAGACACAAGTTCATTATTAATATTTGTAGATTGTTTTAAAATTTGACTACCAAACCAATTATTTTTCATACTACTGGGCATAAATGAGAATTATTATTTTAAAATACATATTTTCCTCTTAAACATTATTCTGTTAAGAGCATATTTACACGTATATGTCATGTATTGATAATGAAGTATTAAATTTACAGTCAATTCTAATTTATGAAGATGCTGATATATTTTCATTATAATATTTTAAAATCTTGAATGTCTTTAAATTTCTTTCTCATGTATATTTTGAATTTAATAGGATATATACTAAATATCCTACAGCTACAATAGTTCAATGCAATAAAATGTTTAGCCATATAACTAATTAATAATTTATACTTTAATAATACTTTCATTTTCAAATAAAGAAAAACGAATAGATCAAATGCAGATGAGATAAGAGATGCTAAATTTCCTTCAAACATTTTTTACCATAATTTTATGTTTCAATTGGAATTTAAATGTCAGAAAACGATTACCTTTTAAACTTTAGCCTTCCAAAACTGCTGGATGATTTTAAATAATTGTTTTAAAAAACATACTTTTGTTTTTTTTTTTAAAGAAAATTACAACTTTTTATTAAAGAAATTTTAAAATCCAGTCACAGGTAGAATTAAAAATAAAATAAGCCCCTTGAATGAGTCCTGGCTTAATATTTATATCTGATAATCTTTAATACACCCACTTTTTTATATCAATTGGTTTAAAACCAATGAAATTATTTTTTAAATTGTAATATTCTTGACAGACCAGCTGTGAAATCGATTTTACTGATGTACTTGATCTTATTATACCAACAACATGACTCCACAGCTGCAAAATCAAAACTTCATTATTAACAAATATTATCTAATATTCTTAGACAATATTTTATAAACACAATAGTAATAAATATAAAATTTAAAGTTATTCATCTCTATTAATCTTTAAAATTTTTAATTATAATAATTTTTATTCATTCATTTGCTATATTTTTTTTAAAATCAATATTCAAAATAAATTATTTTTTTTATTCTTATGATTATGTGTCTATTTTGCATGCACAGACATAATTACACATATGGGTAATCTATAAATTAATGCACAATAATTGTTTAAAAGTCATTTTTTAAACTACAACAATAAAAATTTTAATAAATATTTAATTAAAAATAACTTTATAAGTGAAACGCTAAACTAAATTACATCTTAGAAATATTATTACACTGTTTTAATAAAAACTTACAGATTATTTTTTAAATTTATTATTATTTATTCCAATTTATTTATAATATCTAATTATTATAATTTAGACATTAAAATGAATTACACAATAGTTATTTTAAAATACATTTAATATTATTTATCAATTCACAACTATTTCTGATATTTCTTTTAATTCAAATTATTATCTGGCATCCCTTATCAAGCTAACTCACATATATTATTTAGACATTTAGACATAATTCCATAAATATTTAACAATTATTATAATACTACATAAGATTGTCCTATTTTACTCATTAACTAAGTTAACTTATTTTTTTATCATTATTATTTTTTTAAAAAATCAGATAATTTCAAACAAAAGGTTAAGCTAAGATAACCTTTGGCACCTATTGGAACTAAGTAAAACTTCAGTTAGGTACAATATATATATATATATATATATATATAATATTTTCATTATTTATTTATATATGTTTAGTATTAATATAAGAAAATAAAGTTTTTGGAAAGAAAAAAGAACATTGTGCATTTGTTAATATTATTGGAGAACATATATATTTTAAAAGAAAAAGTGATTGTATATTTATTGTGTTATAATATATGGTAAAAGAGTTCTATTAAATTCCTGAATAGTATTTTATTATATTGTGACAATATAAGAAACAGTTTGATGGAATATTCTTTTCAACAATAAATTAAGATAATGACTCCTGATAAAATATCCATTCTATTTACCCAGATTTACACAACAATATTCAGCATAGTGAAATTAAATTCCTCTTGGAGGCCTTAAAGGAACTGAGCAGGGCAAATTCCTAATGTCCACTCCATACATTCTTGTCATTGCAGCTGTTATTACTATGTGATTATTCATATAGTATACGAACATGAATGGGCTGCTCACCAACACGCATTACCCAGGATGGTGAGTTTATTGGCTTTTTACCTCTGAGTTTAAGATCAAGAAACACCGTGATCTTTCTTCTCAATGCCTGATAAGGCAGAATGAATGTTTGTGTAAATGATAAATATTTTTCCAATACAAATATACAATTATGACAGACAAAAATAAAGCATGGCCCTTATTCCCAGGAGGCTGTAAAGTCATCAACCAAGGCAGCGGTTGGTGGCCGAAGATGGAGGGTGCTAAGAATCCCCTGATTGCGGACCCAGGCTGCCATTTGATGACGACTTTTTATTTAGGTACTTACAACTGCAGATCACTTTCAATTGAAGGAAGATTGCAAGAATTAGAAGAAGAACTGTCTTATATTAAATGGGACATTATTGGACTTTGTGAAGTTAGAAGAAAAGGAGAAGAAACAATTGATTTAAAAAGTGGACATATACTCTATTATAAAGACACACATATTGGAAATACAAGTGGAGTAGGATTCATTATAAATAAAAAGTGGAAGAACAATATTGTGGAGATTGATGGTGTATCGGACAGAGTGGCAAGATTAGTTATACAACTTAATAGCAGATACCAAATGCAGATAATTCAGGTTTATGCCCCAACAAGTTCTCATAGTGATGAAGTAGTAGAAAATTTTTATATGGATGTACAAAAGGCTTTTGATCAGAGTAAACAACATTTTAAAATTGTTATGGGAGACTTTAATGCTAGAGTTGGTAGACAAATGAAAGATGAAATTGCTGTAGGTAATTTTGGTTATGGTAATAGAAATGAGAGAGGACATAGACTTGTGGAGTTTGCAGAAAAAGAAAAACTTTATAGGAAATGGACATGGAAGCATCTAAATGAAGGTACAGCAGAATTGGATTATATCTTGACTAACAGAAAATACATATTTCAAGATTGTAATGTTCTTAATAAATTTAACACAGGAAGTGATCATCAATTAGTAAGGTGTAAGTTACGTGTTAATGTAAAACTAGAGAGACAAAACTTATTACGAAAAACAATATTTACAGTTGATATTCCTAATCTTCAGAAACATTCTAATGAATTTAAAGTAGAACTTACAAATAGGTTTCAAGTGTTAGGAGATTTTGAACATGATTCAGATTTGAATGAAATTAATATGAAAATAACTGACACACTTTTAAAAACTGCAACAAACATAGCTGGTAGAAAAAAGCAGCAATTGACTAATAAAATTTCTACTGAGACTAGAGAATTTATGAAGAAAAGAAGGAATATGAGGATATACAAAAATGATGTATTAAAAAGAATTGAATATCTCGAATTTTGTAAAATCTTATGGAAAAGAGTTGAAAATGATATAAAAAAGTATAACTGTGAAATAGCAAGGAAAGCTGTAGAAGAAAATAAAAGTCTCAAAAATGTTAAACAACATTTTGGTATTGGTAGGAAATTTATATCTGCAATAAGAAAAAAAGATGGAATTATTACTAAAAAGAGAGATGATATCATGAAATTGGTAGAAGATTTTTATCAAGAATTATATAGTAATAAAGAACAAGTACCTCCTATATCTATTACATCTTCCGAATTGCCCAGAATTTTAAATGAAGAAGTGAGACATGCAATTAAATGTATGAAGAAAGGAAAGGCTCCAGGAAATGATGGAATTATAATTGATATATTAAAAGAAGCAGGTGAAGAAATAGAAACAATTTTAGGAAGCAGGTGAAGAAATAGAAACAATTTTAGGAAAGTTATATACCAAATGTCTAAATGATAAAGATGTACCGGAAGATTGGAAGAATGCAGTAATAATATTAATATTTAAAAAAGGTGATAAAGAAGATATTAGAAATTACAGACCTATCAGTCTTTTATCAGTTTTATATAAAAATTTTACCAAGATAATTATAACTCGTCTACAGACAACTTTGGATTTCCACCAATCAAGAGAACAAGCTGGATTTAAAAGTGGTTTTAGTACAATAGATCATATCCAGGTATTGAGAGAAGTCATAGAAAGGACAAAAGAATATGAGTTGTCATTATGTTTTGGATTTGTAGATTATGAAAAGGCATTCGATTCTATACACATTTCTTCAGTGATTAAAGCATTGTATCATCAAGGTATAGATCCAGGATATTGTCATATTTTAAAGAATATTTATAAAAATGCAACAGCAACAATTAGATTACATAATGATACTGGAAAAATCAACATTGAGAAAGGTGTAAGACAAGGTGACTTCATATCTCCAAAACTCTTTACAGCAGTGCTGCAAGAAGTATTTTGTGGATTAAAATGGGAAACTAAAGGCGTGAAAGTAAATGGAGAGTATTTAAGTCATTTATATTTCGCAGATGATGTAGTTGTTTTTGCAAATAATGCTTCAGATCTGCAGGAAATGTTGCAGGAGTTATCAGATGAAAGTAGGAAAATAGGACTAAAGATAAATGTTAAAAAGACTAAAGTAATGTTTAATCGATTTGCTCAAAATATGAAAATAAAGATTGACTATGAAGAATTAGAAGAAGTTAACAGTTACAAATACCTTGGTCAGATTATTAATACAGATGGAAACATAATGGAGGAAATTAATCATAGAATTAAACTTGGTTGGAGTGCTTTTGGTAGAAATAACTTGATACTAAAAGGAAATATGCCTATGTGTTTGAAAAGGATGGTTTTTAACAAATGTGTTTTACCAGTTATTACTTGTGGATCTGAGACTTGGACACTTAATAGAAGAGCAATACAGAGACTTCAGACCACTCAAAGGAGCATGGAGAGATGTATGTTGGGAGTAACAAGAAAAGATAGAATATGCAATGTATGGGTAAGACAACAAACAGGTGTTACTGACCTTATTGAAAAAATTAAAAGATTGAAATGGAGTTGGGCTGGACATATTGCTAGAAGAGATGATAATAGATGGACAATTGAAATTTTAAACTGGATTCCAAGAGATTGTAAAAAACCTAGAAAGAGACCACATGTGAGATGGATGGATGAAATAAGAAAATGTGCAGGGGTGTTGTGGAGAAGAGAAGCTAAAGATCAGAGAAGATGGATTAAACTTGGAGAGACCTTCATCCTGCAGTGGATTGATAATGGTTGATGATGATGATGATGATTACAGATGTTTTAAATGTGTTGTGATGATATGTTATCTTTAAAATTATTGCAATTTGTTGGCCATCATTAAATTGTATATTATGATGTTAAATGTTTCCTTTATTACAATTTTTAAAAATAAATGGAACACAGAAGATTGCAGTAATTATCATAAAATATTATTTATTATAAAAATAATGTACTTGTAAAAATTTTGTTAAACAGAATGACAAAAACAGAGCTTTATTGCAAGAAAAATGCAATGTATGTGTATTTTAAATATTGCTTTTATTAATTTTGTCAAAACATTTGATTCAGTCAAAGAAATTTGTGGCATTGTAGTTCACAATCCTCCAGTGTTTATTAAAGATATACAACTTCTATTTGATCTAAAGAGGAAATGGCATTATTATAGAAAATAAAAATATAAAATATTAGAAGTGTAGACTAATATTAAACAAAAATATGTCTACTTCCAACTGTAACCTAATTTTACATGATAATGCTCTTTAAAATAATTAGTGGGTAGTTTTATAAATTAAGAATGAAGATATGGTGTTACAAATATGATAGTAATTTTTGACTGAATACAAATATAATTTATATACTTGGAGGTTTAGATATAATTATATAAAGGATTTGAACATAGATTGAAGGAAACTTGAAAGTCTATGTTCAAATACCTTAAGTAAACATGAAAGCAGAATTTTTAATGCAAATCAATTAAAAATAAAAACAAATTTGTCTTTTGTTTTTTGGTTTTATAATATGTTGACAATTGTGAAACCTTTTCTAATTCAAAAGGTAATGTACAGAATATACTTAAAATTTTGAATGCAACATATAAAGATTTTGTTTTAATAATGTTTTTGTCAATAATGGTAGACAAATCTACAATGACTTTTATTTTAGTTGTTTGTCAATTTGAGAGTGAGAGTCGAAGGATTTATCTTGTTAGTTTTTTAAATAAAAAATATGCACTGTTGCTGATTTTAGCAAGTTGTAGATGATATATTTCATAATATTTATATAATTACTGTAACTTAATTAGGTGTATGTGAACCTGTTATTTAATCATATTTATTGTATGAAACTTAGATTGTAATCTTCATTAGCATCAATGCATTAGAAAATTTCATTTATAAATGCTGTTAAATGTTAACTGCATAATGGCAAGATAAGAAATGTTATCAGTATGTACTTGACCTTAATATATGTAATATATCTTTTTTTTTTTTAAATTACCTTAATATATGTTATAATTCAGATTGTATTATTATAAAATTGGATCTTGATTGGATTGCTTATGTAAAACAAGTGAACTATTTACGACTTTCCACAAAAGATAATTTATAATTATGTCAAGCATGGCTTTTATGCAGAAGCAGACCCCGTTCATGGAATAAATATTATTTCAAAGATAATATTTAAAAAGTATTATTGATTGGTTTGATTGTAATAAAATCATTGGGTTAATGTCTTTTATAAAAAGAAGTTCTTCTGCAGAAGTTAAAGGATATAAACAGCATAATGAAACAAGATATTCAAACTCAGTATACCACAACTTATATATAGTACATGACTTTTTTATTTTTGATATTTCTTATCACCACAAATTTGTGTAAACATCTGCAACTGATGATTATATACAGGAAGCAACTAATTCAAAGTTAGAATAATTCACAGTGCACACCCGAATTAACCTAGGCACATTTTAATGAATATTTGTACCACTTTATAGTATCAAATTTTGTACAATAATAGTAAATTCTTTGGCATAAGTTTATTGCTTTGTTTCATTTCCATTATTTTGATTTATTTGCAATTTCTGCATGTAAATGATAATTTATATTACAATGGTATCTTACATAAAGAATATAACTTGTACCTTTTTTTATAAAAAAAATATATAAATCCTTGGTTTGTTTTACTAAAAAGTCACAAATTATTTTTTATTTAAATAAAAAAAATATCTGTAAATAAAAATGTATTGTTGATTCAGTTATGTAAAAAAAATTTAAACAATAATATTAAAAAAAAAAAAAAAAACATCATTGAATTATTTTTTATAAAATAATTGAAATGTTTTGTCTTTATATATTTTATTTAAAATATATGTCTGTGTAAATAAGAAATTAAAAGATTTAAACTCATTTTACATTTTTAAAGCATTCAGGTTGTTTGATATTGCTTTTGTAATCACACATTACTTTATCATCATTAAACATCAGGTTAGATTGGCATCGGTGAAGAGTTGGTACATTAAATAGGCAACTGTAAAATGTAGAGCAGTCCTCAAGATTTGCAAATACCCCATTTGGTTGCATACACTTAGGTCCTTTATTAAAAAAGAGAGAGATTTATTTATATGTTTCATTTTAGATTAAATTTAAAAAAAATATATACTTACTATAACATATAGTTTCTTCTCCTGACCATGTTCCATCACTCTGACATACTCGCAAGTTTGAGCCTTTTAAAAGATATCCTTTTCTACACGAAATATTATATTTTTGTCCAACTTTTAATGATTCTTCAGAGAAATTTAGCTGAACTGAATTGTTAGGATTAAGTAGGATACTACATGTAATTTCTAAAAAGAATATATAAAATAATTTTAAATGTCATTACATTAAAAATTTACACTTCGTTTTAGTACCTGGGAATATGAAAATTATTTTTTCATTGGACAATTTTGTGTATAAAATAGATTGTCTTTAATTCTTTTTTAATATTATTATTATTTACTACCTTTGATTTTCTAGTAATCTTTTTTTAAGCTACAATCAACAAAAGTATTTATTATATTGTTTCAACATATAGTTCTATACAAGCAGGGCTACCACATGTAGATGAGCAGATTGTTTGGGACAGAGGCATTTCATTAATGAAGGCACCATATTGCCATGATAATTAATAAAATTTATATGTAATGAAAATGCATAGACCTCCAAATCACTTGTTAGACATATATTCTGATCGTAAATATTTCTTTATTTAAATAAGAAATAATTATTTTTTTACTTAGCCTTGTGAAAATTACTTGAAATATTATACATTCTATCATTGCAATAAATCAAATAAACCAGCATCATGGCCTCACTATATTTACAGTAATTCTGCAGTATATTTGACAGCAATCATATATAATAAAGTACTTCTATTTATCAGTTCTATTTTATAAGTATCAATCTACTTTGTTTAATACAGGATAGCAGTAAAGGTATAGACATGAAATGTTTGATCCTGGAAGAGATTTCGGTTCTGTCTTTACATTTTTTTAAATACCATCATTTACTTTTTTGTAATATCAATATTATTTTTTTAAATATTGATATTATATTTTTACACAATTCACTGAAGCAGTCGATGTCTAATCATCATCCAGCTTCATGTTTCACCATCTATACTAACCTCCTGTGGGGCCTGCAATTCAGACCTTACCGTAAATATATGCCATTCACCCACACACTGTATGCATAATGATTAGAGAAATTAATAAAATTAAAACTATTTAGTAAAGAGTAAAACAGTAGTGTGTGTGATGCAATATATATATATATTAATGAATGAAGCAATAATGTTATTAATGTTTATTGCTGACAACTAAACATTTTCTTTATATAATTGTAAATTTTTTTTGTTATATTTATATGTATTTTGATTTAAAGTATTTAATTAAACTATTGGAATGTAACAACAAAGAAAAATGGAGAAAACTTGAAATACTGAAATTATCTTTATCTCTAGTCAGATCATTGTCTATAATTAAAATTTATAAATCTTAATTAAAATCGAAAGCAATTCTTTTGTCAGTTGTTTTCAAATCTTTCAAAACAGCTAAAATGGTATTTTGAGCCTTATGTGTTGAAAATATTTTGCTAATTAAATGTTGTTTTTAAAGGGATTACAGAGATAGGGTTGGATATAAAGTTGCATTCTTAATGGGATTAGAGGGATATATAAAAGGAATCACAGAACAAATAAAGATGAGTTTTTTTAGTTATCTTTCAGTGAGTTGAGATTTTTGTCAGTCAGTTTAGTTTTGAAGCATTTCAAGACCTTAACATTAAGAAGCCAGCACAAGTCCTGCACAATGAAGCATGAGTAGAGGAATCTTTCACCTTTCTCTTCTTCTCTTGAAGAACTGTCTGCCTGTAACTGCCATGTTCCATCCGGCCGACCATACAAGATGATTACTTCAGATTGCTGATTACTAATGACACAGCTATGCTGTTTTTTTAGGTAACCTTTAACGTAGAGCTGCCTTCATAAGTCAATACTTTTGTAATTTGTAATCTATAGTTCAACTTTCGTATCTTAATTTATATATCAATTTATAAGCTTCTGTTAATTTTGCTTTAAACTCTCTCTCTCTCTGTAATTCCTCATTAGTATTATGTAGTTTTAACTTACCTTTCACACTTAATTAACTTCTATATATAACAGTGTGAGGCTCCATTAAGATTTTATGTACTTTTTTTAATGTATAGATATAATTTATTTTCTTTAATATGCTAAAATGGCCAAATTTGTGAGATTGGAAAAGGGGGAAAATAATTTTTTAACTTGGAAAAGGGCTGGGATTACGTAAAATCTATCAATAAAGTTTTGTTTATAATAAATAGAAATTGCTCACGAGTTTGGTTTCATTTAAAATTTGTTATTCTTGAAGTCAGTTAAAAACTTTTATTGTGGGTGAATTCTGATAAGTTTACTGCATTGAAATTGTATTTAAAATTTCATTTTAAAAGATCGTGAACCTTGGTTAAAATAATTAGTCTATCCTTTTCAGTTGTAGTCTAAGGGCTAATGTAATCCATAATATGCATATGGGAATCGAATTTAAATATAAATTTTATTAGCTTAATATTATAAATAAAAGTTATTATTCATTATGATTAGTTAAATGACTCTGGATTGAAAACAGATTATTGCGCAAAAGGTTAGACCATTTCCAAGCCTTAAAATAATCTTATATGAAAATTATATTATAAAAATTATATTCATGTCCAATAATGTTGCTGGCATACATTTTCCTTTATTCTGATATTTTATCTTTTCCATTTATTGATTGTTTTGTTATTGGAGACATCGAAAGCCTGAAGCTCCCATCCTACTTTTCACAATTGTTCGTAATCAGGGACAATACTCCCTGTGGATTGTGAGGATTATGAGATTATGTACTGTGGAGGACAGTACATCCAGATTTGGGCTCTCAAACCCAGCCTCTCCTTTGATATCACTCCACCAGAATGCATGGACATATCAAATCTAAGTTCATCTCAAATATTCTTTTAAAATTATAAAATATCCAAAACTGCCATGAAGGGCAGATTTCTTTATTGTATTCTAGTACCATTTCTCTGCTCCTTAATTTGATCACCATCCACCTAACTTTAGTAAGTCGCAATGATGTGTTAAAGATAATGATTCATTTCATAAAAATACTTTCAGTTCATTGAGTTAAACTGTTTTCTTTTAAAAACCGTTATAGATTCCCATAGATGTAAATCTATTTTATATTAATGATTGCATAACTTATTCTCGTAAAAGTAGAGCATTGTTTGTTTTTTGTATACTTATTCTAAAGACGCTATGTCCAAACAATGCCTATCAAACATATATAAATGATTTTAAGATTGAAAATAAATGATTGAGACTATATATTTATTCATCAAAATGATTAATGCTAAATTATCATATATCTTTCTGTAATCCAAATCTGTTCTGATCTTGTAGATTGTTTTGTACATACACAGAATTTTATTTGTAAATATTTGTAAATTGGCATATTAACCCCGCACAACTTATAACACATTCTATAAAATTATATTCATGAAATAATTGATGTAAAGGGGATTTTATAAAACAAATCCCAAGTTTTTCAAATGTATAATATCACTCCAAGCATGAAGCAATTTTGTAACATATATATATATATATATATATGTTTTCTATATTTATTTTATATATATATATTCATGTATATATATATATTCATGTAAATCCTGGTTTGTTGTTTTTGAATTATTATTTTCTAGTTAATATTTAGAACTATTTTCTTTAGCTAATAGCTTAGCATTAATAAATAACTATCATAAATGTAATTCCTGGGCTACTCCGACCTCAATCATCATCATCAGTCTGATCTTATGCTCTACTGCTTTGCTTCTGGCCCAGAATTAAAATAATTTTACTGTATCATCAGGATTGTTGTTCATTGGGTAAGAGATTTGAAGAATAGGCAAATAGGTTAGAATTCAGGATTGCTCCAGACCTGTGTATCTTGAGCATGATCAGATTCGAGGTACTTTTGCTTAGGATTTGAATCTTGTTAAGTAAGCATACTATTTTGACTGGAACATCACTAATCTGCTTTTTCTTGGATTTGGACTGTTGTAGGACTTGTTATCTAGTGAAAAACTTATAATCCATAATATTCCACAAATATATCCGAAAATTATTGTTTTTGATTATGGGTTTACTGACCTCTTTAAATATATGGCAACTCAAATTCAAGTACAAGATTAGTAAAAACATTATTATTTGCCAAAAAGAACAATGATAAATTGTTGACTTCTTTTTATATATAAAAAATATGATACAATTATTTATTACAAATTCGATATAGTATCCCAGCTACAATTTAAATATTACAGCATCCGATTCCTCAGGCAGAAAAGCACAATACCAGAGGTACTTGTAGACAGACTGAGGTTACACAAGGTATAACCTACAGCCATATTCCCTTATTTCAGAACTTCTTCACTGCTGAATTCAAACCCTGTCATTAAAGTACTTTATTTGTTTTGAAGTAAATTTCAGGTGCCAGTTAATTGCGAGAAGTAACTAACATACTCTGGATGACAACTACTAACTCAGCACCTGATAAATCCCAAACTAGCTCAATGGAGACAAATGGAATAAACTACATGTCTAACTCCTTTCCTAAATTGGTCTTAGTGGTATAATTAATGAATTGACAAACAGTGATTGACAAATACTTTATTTTAAATAAAATGTTTACTATAATTTGTAATCTAATTTTATAAATTTTTAATTAAATAAACAATGATTTTTATATACAGTAACTACACACATTCTTAATAAAACCTACAATAATAATTTAATATAAACATAAAACATTAAAATAAGTACAAAGCATTAAAACACACACACATAAATAGTTCATTTTATGCTGGCTCTGGAGATACTCAAAGATTGCAATGGCTACTTTTAGATTAATATAAAAAAATAGGAATGGGTAAGAAAATATTACCTATAAGACTTTAAATGTTGTGGCTTCTTGCTCTTTGCTGCTCATGTGTGGTTTACCAACCAGTTGAATTTTAGGCTTCTGACATGGTCCTGATGATTACTGTTCTGGGCTATTTCTTACTTCAGGAAGTTACACATTCTTGGTGGCTTCAAATTATTAGAAGGGCATAGCTTTTATCAAACAGACTGCTGATGTTCTTGCAGATGAAGGCTGAAGCTCAGTCACGTGCCTCCGACTTCTGCTCAGCATGCCATTGTATTTATTAAAAAATAAGTCTAATATGTGATTGACTCTAGCTACATAAATGACTGACTGATGAAATTTTTGACCCTATTTATATGATGATCTTGTTGTTATCTATTAATTTTTGAACCTGCTAATTATTTTTATTGTTCAAAATCTATCCACTGCTTTTCTTGATCAAATTTTTTGATAAGATGCCATTGCTAATCCCATTTCTTTGAGTTTTAAAATTTAATTATGAGCTTTTCTTTATTTTAATTTTTAACTTTCATATTTTATTTTTTAACATGCATACATTTTATTATTTCTTTATGTTTAAACACAATCTTTATTCACACATCCTTATTTTTAAAATAAATGAAAAGAAAGATTTATAGTTTTTAGATTTGTCTTTTTTAAGTAGTTTTAATTTTTGCTAGATTAAATTCCTCCTCCCCCCAAATTAATTAATTTATAAAACTTTATGAATGACCATTTTATCCCTCTTCTAATTGTTTATTTTATTATTATTTCAATCTAGTAAAACTTATACTAATAAATGACATTTGGTGATCTATGTTTATATAAAGAAAACTCTTTAAATTTTTATACATTTCTTTTTTTCAAATAAGATATAATTTCAAAATCATTTCATTATTTAAATATAAGATTTTATTTTAATAACTGTAAACAACAATTTTATATGTAGTGCTATTTATTAGTGGTACAATATATATATATATATATATATATATATATATATATATATATATATATATATATATATATATATATATATATATATATATATATATATATATATAATGTAATGGCATTGAATAAAAGGAATAATATAAGGAAATGGAAAACATCATTATTCTCAATGAACAAAATAAAATATTAAAAATGATAAACAACAAGCATAAAAATCAGAATGAGAATGAAATATAAGTAATTATACTAATAATAAGCTCTAATCAGTTACAACTCATAAATTACCCAGCATTATATATAAACAATTAAATCATCAATCAATCAACAGTCAACCTTGTGACTAGATCTAAAAAAGGTACACTACAAAACAGGCTACTTATCTAGCCTTTGCCAAACTTTGGACAGAATTTAATACAATTATTTGAATGTGCATTCTTATGTGTTAATTCATTAATGATAATAAAAATAATGTAAGAAACTGAAACATGCTGATCTTCATCAATGCTCTGGCTATATATTACCATAAGTGTACTAGCCAACTATAAAATAATTTTTTAAAAACAAAGTAAAATGAGATGAATGGACTTTAAAGGTGATACCTTTGCACCATTCAGAGTTTATTAGACTGGAAAAGCACAAACAAAAACCCCTATATTCATATAACTAATTATTATGCTCTAGAACTAGCTCAAGATCATAAGATTAACTGTGAAAAAGAGATAAATAAACATAACAGCTTACTCTAAATAATTTAAAATAATTTATAAGTTTACCCTACTATAATTAAATAGCTTTATTGGTATAATTTTAAAATCCCTAAAACACTAAGCTATAGTGAAATCATGTCACCCACACTGTCAATTTATAGAGCAGATATCTGGAGGAATTGAAGCTTTAACATTAGAATAGTTTTATAAAAAATATTTCATAAATAAACCTGTTAATAATTCAGAAAATTAAGAAAAAATATATGATAAAATTCAAATGAAATACATTTTATCAAAATTATAATTTCATATAAAAATTACTAGCTAAAAGACTTATTTATTAAATGAATTAATATAAGCTTTTATTAAGTTACCTCCTTTTCAATAAATAAAATTGTATAAAAATTTTTGAAACAGAAATAATGGCATTTTAAATTAGCTTAACATTTTTTTCATAATAGGAGATAAATTAGTTTAACCATACGTTTTAAATAAAATATTAAATTTAATAAAAAATAAATTGCCTAAAAACATTTTTGATAATTTTGAAAACTAAAATCAAATGAATTAAAAAACATGTTTCACAAGAAAATGTTACTTTACTCATTTTTATTCATTCTTATCAATTATTGATTATATGAAGGGTTTTTTTTTATATCTGTAAATGAAAATATAAAGTGGGTATTAAAAATATTTGAACCATGGTTTTAATTCCATCTGGAATTCTTTATTTCAGATGTAATTTACAGTTTTTCCATGCAGGTTTTCTTCATGAAGTTTTCTATATTCCAGGCTAAGTTACACAGTCAATTTTTTTCTATTTTGCAATAGAATATTTCAGCCTAACACAGAAAGAATTTATCCATTTTTCTTTCAAACATATTTTTCAAGTCAGGCTAACATACACAGATATTTGTTCACTTGTTTGGAGACAAAGTTTGTTGCAGATTACTTCAGGGGACTTTTTTTTTTCAAGTGAAGCTACTTACATTGAGATAATTGACATTTAGTTTTTAGCTAAATTTAGCATGTGGTTATATTCATTTTAGAGATATTTTTGCAGCTAAACATTAAGAGTTAATAGTTGGTATTTTATATATATAAAATATAACAGACATATCATGTGTGCTTATATGCATTAATAAAGAAGTTTATTCATTCTAGAAAAATTATATGTCTATGAATATGAGAATGTCATAAGCTCTTGAAATGCTCAGCCATATAATTTTTATAGAACTAATAACTTTTTTATTAGTGCATATACACACATATTATGCTGAGACTGTGATAGAAGAGGATGGCTCAGATAGGCAAGTGCCTGAGGAGCAAAAACAAGCAATAGCCACCCTCACATTGGAAATCTTCCTAGCAGTAATGAATCAAATGAAATATGATAGAAGAGATAAACAAAAAAAGAAGAAAATAATAGAAGGGTTATAAAATGACAAAAATACTAGCAGCAAGAAAACAAAAGCAAAAAAAATGGAGATAAAAATAAAAAAAATGCATAATAAAATAGATAAAATTCAAAAAGAAATGCATAATAAAGTGGATAGAAAACAATAGAATAATAAAAAATGTATGTTCAAATCAAAGATGAAAGATTAAAAGTAGAAAATAAGATAATCACTCTGAAGAAAAGGATGATAAAGCAAATAGATGAACAAGTTCAGGAAAAGTTGGAGCTCATAGAAAAAATGTTGACTGCAGGTGTCCAAAGTAAAGTCTGTGAAGCCATTAAACCTACTAAGGTAATATACAAAAAACAATTTTAAGCTTAGGAGAATGATCACAGAGATGAAAGGTGAAAGATAAAGAAAAGATAAGAACCCTTCCATAAGAGGATTCTTCATTAAAAGAAAGGGTTGTTACTATAAATGATAAGAAAGCTGATTATAATATGCTAGAAGTGACTGTTTTGCAATACAAAGAGGAAAATCAGTGTAATATTATGAAAATAATGATTCAGTACATTAGTTAAAACCAACATGGACTTAGTGGAAACATAAAAAGTATCAATCAATTTTTTAAAATACAAACATTTAGAGGCAATGCAGGAGAGATGCCAGCCAATCATCTAGATAGTATAGAAAGTTATTTTAAGCTGAATTTGCTAATTAAAAATGAGTATGCAGCAATCACATATAACAATATAAATGGACTCATTAAGGAATGTTGGAATTCACTGATATGCAAACCACCTACTTATCTAGAATATAAAAAAAACAGATTTCAAGTAACTGTTGATTAAAAGAAAGGCAAGAAGTAATAAAGTCACTGATCATGCAAGAGAAATTTTAGATAAATGGCCATGAAACTTATACACAATTCTTCAGAAGACATGTTACTATATTACACACATTGTCTGCATGTGCGATAACTGAAAGTAAAATAATAATTATAGTAAAGCACAATTTACCTTTCAGGATTAACCAAATGGTTATTGGTACTGACATAAGAAAATATTGAAAAGTTGGTAGATTTCTCGGATGTTGTAGATGAGTTATCACAATCAAAGTGAAAAAAGTAGAAGTCAACAGAGAACTAAAATAAATTATAAAATAAATACTGAAATAAGACCTCACTCAAAGAGTCAGTTTGAGACATGAATAAAAGTTCCTAGGAAGCAATCATCATTTTTATCTCCCATTCAAGGTGGAAGTGAGACATCTACAAAAATGAAAAACAGATAGAAGTTTACACCCAGACAAAAAAAGAGAAATTCATATCAGGCTAAAGCAACTAAAAATATCCAAGATGAGGGAAACACCAAAGTTTAAGTACAAGAGGTTACTAATCCCATCTCTACTTACAGCTTATTTCACAAGATATGTAAGCTGATACTAAACAAAGATAAAGAATAGCTAGTTCCCTGATGACTTGAGATTTTTTCAAGAATTATTTTTGAAAAAAAAATATATATACTATTTTTCTTTTATTAAAGAATTTTATTTTAAAAATTATTTGACAAAAAGTGCCAAGAAATGATTACAAAATTATTATTGATGGTATTGGGATTAGAAAAATGGTTTATTTCACAGTCCCATTGTCTCTTCTTGATAAGAAGGGATGTGTAACAGTTATATTGGCCATGCCAAAGTCATATTATTCTATTTTAAAAAAATAATGTGAAATATTTATTTTATTAATCTCCCTTTTGTTAAAAATAAAATGCATTAAATTTATTGTAGAAATGACACCGAAAAGATTTATAAAATACAGTTAAAGTGTTGTAATGGAATATAATTTCCCGTCACATTATTTTAAAATTAAAATAAAAGATCATAAATAAAAATTGATTTATTAAAAAGAAAAAAACTTAACTTAAAAACTGTTTAAAGTATATATAGATCGCATGATGGACAACTTTAAAAACTTTTAAAAAAGAAAAATATTTGAAAGTAATTTTTTTGTAAAAAAGTAAAGATATAAAGATTTGATATTTTTGAAAATAGAAATAATGTTGATTTCTATAATCTTAGAAAATGGAAATGATTGTCTTATTAATTAAATGATTGTTCAAAAGCAAACCAACCCGTGAGGCATTTAAAATAAATTAAATGGTCAGATAAGAGAATACAAAGAAATTAAATGACCAATGCAAACACCAGAAATGTCAGCACGGATCATAATTAAAACACCAGAGGATTAGTGACGTCTTGCTCGTTGAATCTCAAGATCTAATGATAAGAGACTAATAAAAATATAAAAGCCAAATCATTATTATAATTGTTATCTTAGAGCTGACTATGAATAGATCGTTATAACTAGCTATATTGCAGATTTTCACGATGTGGAAGTCTGCAATAAATTTAATTTTCTGGACAACCAGTTGAGGCCTCTGGATGACAGTTCCTGACCAAATGCATGGCAAGTCGCAGTTTCATGTCAAAGGACAAAATCTACGAAAGTGATCACGAAGATGGACTTCTCAATCTATTAAATCCGTAAAGTATGAACTATTGTGTCTATCTAATAAGAACTTTCCTAAAATTGCAAGTAATTAATAACTGAAAATAAGAACTCTTATCTGACTTAAAGAATGCAAATTCAATTATTGATATTTTTTATGTAGTTGTTTAAGCAATCATTTCCATTTCATTTTTTTTTGTGTGTGTGTATTATGTTTTAACTAAAATGTATTAAATTTAAAGTTGGGTGTAGATAGCTGCATGGATAAAGATTAATAACTATGTTTAAATTCGTTTATGTTTAATTTAAGGGATTTTAATTTCAGGCTATTTGTTTCGTGGTTGTGTCAGTGCTAGTGGAGAGATATATAGACGTTTATATTAATGTAATGTGAAGCGTGTTTAGTATACAGGGCAACGTGCCCACCTGAATGCATGACCCCAAAGAGGTAGTCATATCGTTGCAATGGTTGCAGATGTATTTCCTACACCATTAACCCCTTCTAGCTCTATGGACAGGGATTTATAAGTCAGCAGAAAGACCGCTCTCCCCCCATACGTAGCACTCTTTAAAAATATATATATATACATGATTCCTTAGTCTGACAGATGCACTTTCCTGTTCTAGACACGAATCATTTCCTTCAAATAATATCACTCTGTCAGATGCACATTCCTGTCTGCGTGGCTTTATGCCAGCATCTTCATATTGCATTGATTGCGACTATATATATCTGGAAGCAGGCATTGGGGTGACTACGAACTTTTAGTCTGAGATTGAATGAATGTTTTGATACGTTTTTAAGTGGAAAAAAAATCTATGTAGACTATCTATGCTCGACATGCTAAAGTAAAATATAATTTAAATATCCATCTGTGCGATGTATTTAAAATAGTAATTTAAATTAAAAAAAAATATTAATGTTAAAATCTAAAAATAAATTTATTCCTCAATTTTAAATGTGCGTTAATAAAAATCTATTTGTGTGTTAATTACTGGCAGTGGCTTCTTTTATTTTATTGTTCTAAATATTTAATATATACTTTGAGAATAGAAATCTATTGAAACTTATAAATGTTTAAAATCTCTGCTACTCTATGAGCTAGTGACCTTGGGCAAACGATCGGAATCCAAATATATAAATTAAAATAAAAAAAAATTTTAAAAACTTAACGTACCTGCCTACTATATAAATTTTCTAGGTTCCAATGCCTAGTGGCGCCCCGTAGTGCAGATTACGCTAAGCCTCCTTCTCCCCCGATCGTTAAAGTGTAGATATGCAAATCAAATGGAAAAATATTAAAATGAGATTTTTTTTTTCTCATTCTCTTTCCCCTCTTCTTTGAAACAAAAAAAAAAAGAAAGCAAAATAAATTATCAAATACTGTAATCTATTTTATATGCATAAATAATGAAAATTATTTAATTTACTTAGATGAAATATTTTTTGTACTAAAGATTGCATCGAATACGAAGTTCTAAGTCAAAACAAATAGCTGATTGGTTTCTACCCAGATACTACCCAGGTACAATAGTCTAATCTATATGTTTTATCAACTGGTTTTAAAACTGCTAGCAGTAAAAGCAACCTTATAAACAGATTGCTAGAGAAGAAATAAGGATATTAATATTTTATATAATTAACAACAACATTTTATTTAATGTTACAGAAAAGAACAAAAATATTTAAGAGAAGAAAAGTATTTCCATATAGTGGTAAAATATTTTAAATCCAGAACTTTTAACACTCGACATTGCTTGTTATTTGTGAATATTCAGAATAAATAAAAGAAAAGAATATATAGAAACTTTTAGAAAAATTAAAGAATGGAAACCATTTTCAAATTTATTAAAAATATTATTTTCTTATTCATAAAAGAATTATGGAAATATAATATTTGAATGTGAATTCTGAATAATAATCTATGAACATAAAATATTTATAATTATATGCAGAAAAAGTATTTAAATATAAATTAAGAATTTTTCTTTTTTTATGCAAAATGATATTGACTAAAATTATAAAGAAAAAAGCATTTGAACTTTTGTTGTAATGTTTAATGTGTAAAGTATAGAAAAAAGAAAATTCCCATAAAAGATTACAATAGAAGAAAAGATCTCAACACTAAGTCGTTGTAAATCGAAAGATTTCGCGAGTGTTAAGGTATTATACAATTTGAGGACTTAATTAGTGAGGTATTGAATAGCCTTACGCTCTCAAATCAAAATGCTTTAGATTGTCCTACTTATTTAGAGAAGTAGGTTTAGATAAGAATGGTCGCTTTTGTCTTTTAAATAATTCTTGTGTTAAAGATTTTCAGAGGTTCCTACTGTCGTTTCTTCAGGTGCATAGTTTTAAGGTTGTAGCCTTAATATATATTACTTTAGAAGATTACAGTGATTTATTTTATTACTTATTGATTGATTTATTACTTTAGCTTTATCATTAATAAATTATTTCTTTGTTTACAAACTTATAAATTATTTCATGCATTTATTCCAGTAATAGTGGAATAAAATATTTCATTATTTCATGAAAACCATACAAATTAATTATACTAAGTTGTCTAGTGTTATATTGCGTTTAGCTTATATATAATACTAATAAAGTAAAAGTAGTAAATTTTACATACATGACCCATAGAATAAACTCCTCCATAGCTCTAAGAACATGCTCTCTGATATACTACATCTGGAATTTATGGTGGCTAAAGCGAAAATGAATATTCATATGAAGTATGAGTTCTAGATAAATAATTCCAACCTCATATTAGTTTCTTGTACATTCTATTGCTTTTGCTTATATTGACAAAGTTACTGTTGCAATCAATATGTGTATACTGTGGTGTTAATAAATATATAATATTAGGAATAATAAATCTCCATGCACTGTTTATTAATCAAAGTCATTCCAACTATAGATAACAAATGAATTTATTTTTTTCTGAATGTAAGCTCTTATATGGGTAATAGATTAGTTGGTGATCACTATGATGAAAATTATTAGATCAATGGAGGTGTTCTTGCAAGTTTATTGAAATGCATTTAATATGTATGTATACATATGATTAAACACCTAAATATAAAATACCTTGGAGCTCTTTCTTGGCAGTTTGATATGTTTCAATGAATTGTTTAGATGCCTGAGCAATTGTTTTTTTCCCGGTAACCATAAAGTCATAAAGACACATGACATTATTGCCACAAAGTTCTTTAGCTTCTGCAGATGGTGAACTAGTGATGAATGTTGGTCTAAAGTTTAAATCTTGGAATTTTGAATGATTTTCTCCAGTATGATAGGTAAACAAGGAATTTGCAGCTAGTGTCCTCCCTTCAATAACAGAAATAAATAAAATTAAATAAGTTGTGGAGAAATAATTAAAGACAAAAATTGCAATATTTATTATACGTGTTTTTTTATTTTATTAAATTTCAATATTGAATTTAAAAAATAAAAATAAAAAGTAAATATTATAATCCAGTGAAATTAAAAATTCTTAATATATTAAAAAAAAGTTGTTGTTTTTTTTTTTTTTTAAAAAAATGCAACATAAAATATGACTGGAAATAAAATATGGACTGGAAATTTACAGATTTTGTTAGGTCCTGTTCAAATTGTTTTTTTTTTTAAAAATAATGTCAAGATATTTGTCATAAGGGCAACATCCAACTGATATTGTCATCATCATCAATCATTATTAATCCATTGTAGGATGAAGGTTTCTCCAAGTTCAATCCATCTTCTCCAATCTTTAGCTTCACTTCTTCACATCACTCTTGCACACTTTCTTATTTCATTCATCTATCTCATATATGATCTCTTTCTGGGTTTTTTATAATCTCTTGGAATCCAGTTTAAAATTTCAATTGTCCTTCTATTATCATCTCTTCTAGCAATATTGTATCTTTTTTATTTATATATTTTTGTTTATATAAACTTTTATTATCTTAGCAATAAATATTAAAAAATAAAAAAATATGAATTTTGAATAGAAATCATCTTTGCTCAGTTTCTTGCAATCATTCCAATGAAATATATTGAATGTATTAAAAAAATTAAATTTTACAGATCCTTACTATCAAATCAAGTAGAGTGATTATAAAAAAAACAACTAAGTCTATTGTTAAGTTAAAACTAAGAATTACAGGAGACATTGGTGCTAAAATAAACCTTTGTCATGAAACAATACTGCAAAAGAAATATTATAAAAATATGATCATTATTTTAAAAAACCTATTATTTAATTAATCATAAATCAGTTCACATTCATATGCAATATTAAGACTGGAATAAAAATATGACAAATTTGACATACTGAATATGAAGCATCAACAAATAAGTTATTTCTTGCCAGGATTTAAAAATGTAATAAACTGATAACTTTCTCTTCAGTTTGACAAGCTATTAGATGACATTTTGAAAAGACATTATGCTTCCAAGAGGATTTGTAATTCAAAAATATTTATATAGGGATACTTGCAGACAGCATAGGTATTTTATATTTTATATTTAGATTATTAGTTAAGTGTTAACGTAAATAACTTTTAATTCATCATTCTTTAGTAAATAGATACTATGTATAATATAATTAAAACTATTCCATTATTCAATATATGGATAAGAGAACAAACAGGTGTTACTGACCTCATTGAAAAAATTAAAAGACTGAAGTAGAGGTGGAGAAGAGATGATAATAGATGGACAATTGAAATCTTATACTGGATTCCAAAAGATTGTAAAAGACCCAGAAAGAGACCAGATGTGAGATGGATGGATGGATGAAATAAGAAAGTGTGCAAAGGTGATAAGGAGAAGAGAAGTTAAAGATCAGAGAAGATGGATTGAACTTGGAGACCTTGAATCTGCAGTGGATTGATAATGGTTGTTGATGATGATGATGCACATTATATATTAAAAAATAGTATAATCTGAAATTTTGTCTATAAATTTGTTTATTTACATATTTGAATTATCATGACTGCAAATCAAAAACATAAATATTGTCACCAGAATTCAAAGATACAGAAATGTTATATTTTTATGAACTTTTAAAAATTAAATGCATATTAGTTTAAAAAAATTAATTTAGTAGCCCCTCTTGTGTTCAGTGTATACGCTCATTTTTTGTTGATAAATATTGATTAGAATAAAATATGTTTTGTCTATTGAACTGCAAGTGTACAATACTTTTCAACATGCATATAAATATGTAACTTGGTACTTGTTTATATGTAAGTATATAATAATTATTAATTAAAAAACTGAATGGACACATTTGTTTATATTTTAGTGGGGGTTTGGTCACACATGTATTTATTGAAGCAGAAAGAAAGCAAATTAACTACTCTATTTTTATTCATAAAATAAAAGCAAAATGTCTGATTTTCTCACTATTAATATGCTCTGGGTGATTTGCTTGTTTTTGAATAATGTTTTCTCTGATAGAAACAATAGATTAGTTTGTTTAACAAGAAATTATGATCTCTTTTTTTAAAGTTAGTATTATCTTTAAGAATGTTCAAAATTTTTGTAAAAATAAAGAAATAAAATTATGTGTTTTTAACATAAACTAAAGACTCTTATTAATGTGTGTATAATTATGGGTCACTTAGAAAAAAAGAGAGAATGGCTTGAATATAAAATTTGTTTACTTGTTTACATTCATCTTTGAAAGCATTTAAATGAAGTCACATACTTAGTAGATATTTCATAGTTCATGACTTCATTGTACATCAAAAATAAATTATCAAAATAAACAATCGTTACTATTTAAAATGTCATATGACATTCAGGCAAAGTTTGAGCTTAACCTTTATTTTTATTTAGTTGAGAATTAATACATTAAGTTTAGATAGTGGAATTAATATTCAATTGTACTATTAAATTGGTAGAACACTTAAAAAGATCATATAAATTATTTTACATAGTCAATTACTTTTACAAACTAATCAATATTACATAAGAAATATATATTTTTTATATAAATAGAAGTAATTTTGTATCAAACTAATTCATGTAAAAATATAATTATTACATTTGCATATATCTGAAAGCATTTTCAATTTTCTATCAAAGGATTATTTTTCACTATTTTAAAATTATCATTGGAAAGAATAATAATGACATGCAGTGACTATATAAAGGGCAATGATGGATTTTTCTCTGCTTTCTCAAAGATACATTCACTGACATTTGACATCCATATTCTGACAACTATAGTAGGCAATTGAAAAGTTAATAATTGATATGTCTTTATAAAAGATGTTTCAAAATGTTTATACTTAAATGTTTAAAACAAAAAAAAAATAAGAAATTACTTTTGAACTCATGTTGTTTAAGAAAAAGAAGATTAAAAAACAATTGTACTCCAGTTTAAACTGCTTAATGTTAATCCTTCCTTACAAAATATTTTATTTACATAACTTAATTGCACTATTTGTTTATTAAGTTACAATCATATACACATGTCTGTATAAATTATAATAATCTGTTTATGTATACTCAAGGATAATATTAACTACTTATTGATTGTGGCAATAATAATGATGTTAAAAATATAATGGACAGCAAAATAAAGCAACAAGTAGATTATTGTTCATATGTGAACTATATATTTACTTGTGGAATAAACAATTTCACTTATTAAAAAAATGAGTAATGCTAAGAATGATAAACGGTAAAAGATAAAGTAAAAAATGACCAGAAATAAAATAGATGTACACTGAATATCCAAGAAAAAAAAATTAGATAGTCTAAAAATATATTATTTGGGAAATAACTAATTCAGTACATGAGATATGTAAATGATTGCTTGAGTCAGAATATGAGATAAAAATAACTGCTGACTGAGTTAATGCTTGCCTAAATCTTAATGAAACTTGTTAAAGTATGCATTGAAAAGAAAAAAATTATAATAATGTGAATATTTACTAAGGAGAAGTAGAAAACATTTTCTCATGTTATTATTTTCATAGAGGGGCAGATTATGGGCATATAATAAGAAACTAACTAGGTGAAGATTTGTTCAGTTAATTGTACTTGTATGCTTAAAGTTTTTGTTATATTTTCATGTACAGAGCAAGATGAAGAGAAAAACAAAAATCTACATACAGGGTAACCACTGTAATGCTAAATAAAATAAAAATATTTTGAAATGGAAAAAAAATAAGGTAAAATGGATTTTAATTGTACATTTATTAGTGATAAGGATTTTTTTATAAGAAATACTAATACTAATATTTGCATATGAGTGAAACTAAAAAAGAAAAAGATGTTTGTGTTTACAACGTGCTATACAATGTATACTCATGAATTATAATGTGGAAGAGTATCTGTGTAGGAAATGATATTTAAGTCATATATATTCTGACCCAATTATAAAAAAAAAATCATTATAGAATATAATATTAATAATTGCAAGTGTGTGTGAATATGATGTAAGACCATATTAGAATGTCATTTATTAATCAAAACAAATATTATCTAGAGCATCTGAATGATAATACTAAAATAGATTATTTGTTTTGGGACTTGATGGTAGATACATGTAGGGAAATATTGCATGAAAAGGATGAACTATAGGAGAGGTCTAGAAATAGATAGAATATTAAATACTGCCTGCACTGAAGTAGAATATGAGTTAAATTTCTGGGATAGACTATATAGAATAGCATCCTGAAGAATTGATGAAAGATTAGCTGAGTTAAATCTTTGTAATGCTCAGGTAATTTATAGGAAGAAATAGGAGGATTTTCAATAAAGAAATGACTGTGTAAGTACATCAAGTGTTTATTAGAGAAGCCAGGGTAGAATTGGGGTAAGTCCATTAATAATAACACATCATATTAAATGAACCTCTATCTCTCTATTAGGATAATAGCCAATAAATCAGTGGCTCATCTTTGTAAGGTTAGAGTACATATTAATCTATTGTTCATTAAAGGTAAAGATGAAATTTTGAAAGATTGTATGGATTTTCTAGTTAATTCTGGACAGAGTAGTCCAAAAGTAATTGAATCATGTACAGAACAAAGATCATATATAGTGGAATATTTACAGAATAAATGACTCTCTGAATAAAATATACTGAGATCTACTATTAAAAGAGAAAATGAATGTAAGAGATAGAATGAAGAGATGAAATGATTGTCATAATATAACAAAGAATCCTAACAGCATTATTATTTTTTGACATATTATAAATTTTGTGCATATTTATATTTTTATCGTATCAGTGAAAAAAACGTAATATGAATAAATATAAAAATTTCAAACTCAATTTAAATGCAAATGACTATGAAAGGATTGAATAATTCGTGAATGATGTACAGAGCAGACTAGCCTAAAATCATAAATAATAATAATAAACCAATAACTAGTACTTTTAAAAGAGAAATATAAACTAGGGAAAGGGTAATGGGATATCAGAAACACTAGGATTATCTGTATAAAATGTAAATAAGTTATCATTGCATAAATAGTTTGATCCTTGTTAATTTTTTTATTGCTAATAAAATATTTAACCCAGTATATATCTATGTTGTTATTGTTTATTATCCTCAACCTTTTCATTCCTTTGATTATATTTATAATCCTTACCCATTTATTGTTTGTAATTTCTGACCTGTCATATGTGATTAGTATAATGAGACCTAGAATATGGATTAACCTATATTTTCTTAGAGTGTAAATAAACTTTAATTTTGAAAGTAAAGAACATATTAATTAAACTGTGTAATATTATTCTTACTGTGTCCAAGAATCATTCCTATCACAAGGTCACATCAAGAAAACACATTATCCACATAGAATGATACCTATTATATTTTAATTGCAAAGCTTATCTGAGAACTTCTGTTCAATACTATAAAAGGGAGAGCATATGATAGGATCAATAGTGCATTGGAGATTCACATTCTAGTTTTATAATTTAAATTGAAATATCCATAAGATCATAAATTTATAGTAGTATAACATTTAAATAGTGTCAATTACTAATTAAATGACAGTAGGTTAATGCTAATTAATAGAAGAGAATATTTAAATAAGTTAGGCTTGGTATATAATAATAGTATTATGAAGCTTGGTTTATACTAAAATAAGTGTTCTATAGTAATTATTGTTGGCATTGGTATGTTTTCCTTGAATGATTGGATCACAGTAAAATCCCTCTTGCGATACAATAATTTAAGTATCAATCTAATGAATAGATTGGATTTTAATGGAGAATGCTCATGATCCCCGAGATCATTATAGGATAGCATAAATTTTATGAAATTAATGTAATTTCATTAACATATATTAATTTAAAATTTTAAAAATGTATAATGGTAATTTAAGTGATTAGTCAAAGGAAATATTATGATAGCCATTGTTTGTTATAAGAATTTTCCCAATGATTATAATAAGATGGTAGTGGAAGAGTCTTCACAATAACAATTCCATTGTGGAAGTATATTTTTCTTTATACTTCTCAATGTTAAAACCACTCTCTTCTAATTATCCCTAGAGTCTATTCTATAAAATTATGTGTGGAAAGTTTCAAGCCCCATAAAGAATCATATACCCTCTTGCAATGATATTGTAGATTTAATATTGAGTTAGCATGGTATAGAGTAAGGGAGTAGGCAAATAAAGATGGCCAAAAGAAAAACAAAGAGATGGGAAGGTTAATATATATATATATATATATATATATATATATATATATATATATATATATATATATATATATATATATATATATATATATATATATATATATATATACCATAAGTAATATGTAATAAAATAAATTCTACAAGAATGTGCAGATAATTATCAACTATTATGGTAATAAATTTTGGTATAAAACAATATGTATTACTTTACTGAGACAGGCTTTCAACATAGCATATTTTTGTCAAACGACATCTTAGGAAAGTAATATTGTTTTATAACAAAATTTATTACCGTAATAATTATCCACATATTATTTAAACATTTATTTTATTATATACATATATAAATTTTCTTTAGAAATATATAAAAATCAAAGTTTAAAGAATTACATTTTATGCCAAAATTATAAAACAAATCAACTGAATTCATATCGATGGGCAGAATTGTTCCATTTGGTGTCTGAAGATCATCATTTGGATTATCATTCCACAATCCTAAAAGTCCTTTAGTTTTGCCTAAAAACGGTAAATAAAACACAAATAAAAAAATTATAAAACTCAATGCATAAATAATTTCAGTAAGTAATGAAATGCTAAATATATATAAATAGCATTAATAATTATATAATGTTCAATAATATGTAATATTTGCAGTGATACATTTTCCAAATTCTGTCTAAATTAAATTCATTTCAATGCAGAGCTTGGAATGCTTATCATTCCAAACATTGTATATTATTTAACACTACAAATTCAATATTTCATTTTTTAATAAAATCAATTGATTATAACAATGTTAATATGTGGCTTTGTGATTCTGTCATGTGAATATAAATTATGATTGATAGCAATAAAGTTGATATATTTCATATATTGAATATTCATCCTTATATCTGTTATTGTTTAAACTGCTTTCTTTATAAAATTATGGACCATAGTGGACACAGATAGTATTAGATGTAAACTTAAATTTGGAATATTTATTCCTTCCAAATACAATATCCTTGCATATTACATGCTACATTTAGTAAATATTTACATTTTTTGACTTCTATTTATTTTTACAAAGGCTTATAAAATGAGATTCTGTCTTTTAGACTTTGCTTATTTGATTATAAGTTCAAATTAATAATGTCGCATTTACATCTGGGTTAAATGTAAATTTTATCTATATTTCAACATTGATAATAAAATAAAAATCTTAATTAAATCTGAAATCAGGACAATAAATATCATCATTTTATTTTTGGAAATTTTGGTAAAAAATATATATATATATATATATATAATAGTGTAATTTTTACAATACCACTCTCATATAAGGTGAATGATGCTCGTTTAATGAATGACTAATAAAATTATTAATATAGGTATATATATACAATTTTAATGCACAAATCAGTGCATAACAGCAGAGCTTCTTCAAATTAAATCACAATTTATTATAAACTTAATATAAATTATAATACATAATAAATAATGCCCGAGCGCTTTCAAGAGAACTTAGCTCTCATAATCATGGGTAACAAAGAGTAAGCGTAACAAGGTTGCTATGTGTAAATATATGCAGATATATGTAAATTAATTGAACTATATGTGTAAATCTAATTAACCCATTTCTTAGAAATTTTATAACACGCATCTTTGTTACCCATGATTATGAGAGCTAAGTTCTCTTGAAAGCGCTCGGGCATTATTTATTATGTATTATAATTTATATTAAGTTTATAATAAATTGTGATTTAATTTGAAGAACCTCTGCTGTTATGCGATGATTTGTGCATTAAAATTGTATATATATATAGTAGGCAGCTGAGTGTGAAATAATTTATTTTTATAGGATATATAAAATTAAGAGCATGCTAAAAAGCTCTAAACAAGCTTTTTAAATTTTTTTTATAGTAAATGCTCCTACCCGAGAAGGCATTCAAATCATCTTTAGCTAGGATTGTTCCTGAGCTATAGCACTCTTCAGTAAGGATCTAGGAAACCAGATTGAAAAAACCAACTCAAGCTAAGTATTTATCTAATAGTTAATTGTCAAAAACATGATCTGAAAGTTTTAGACATCTACATGTCTTTAAAGTCAACTCTCCAACTGAAAAAGTCACATGGGCCTGAATTTAATTCAGATACTCCATATATTAAAAGACTTAGCCATTAATTTATCCAAAGCCACCAATAGCAAAATAATAATAGTAATATATGGAGTATCTGAATTAAGTTAGGCCCATATGATTTTTTCAGTTGGAGATCTGGCTTTAAAGATATGTAGATGTTGAAAAGATTCAGATCTTTTTGACAGTTAACTATTAGATAAATGCTCTGTTTGAGATAGATTTTTAAATCTGGTGTCATAATTCCTCACTGAAGAGAGCCATAGCTTGAAACTGGTCTGGGGATGGGGACAATCCTAGATAAAGATGATTTAAATGCCTTTTCTTGTAATAACATTTATCATTAAAATAATTTAAAAAAGCTTGTTTAGATGTTTAATTTGATTATGAACATTTTATTCAAAGCAAGTAATTCTGCAAAATAAAATAAATTTGTTAAATCAACCAATTAAAAATAACTATTACAAAAATAACAGCATTTCAGGCCAGCTACATTTTTCACTTTTACTTCTATATTTAAAAGCTCACATGATTGCCATAGGATACTGGAACAGGCAAAACTCTCTATACATATTGACACTCAGTGCAAACCAGAGTAATCAATGGATTCCAGAGGCTTGTTCGTAAAATCCCCATCTAGTGATATTCCCAGACTAGTTTCTGTTTTTCATCAATGAAAAACCTTGGATCTGAGAAATAGTAATCTTGTGATGTTCATTGGATATTGGATGAGTAGGCACTAAATAGGGACTTTATGCGCAAGCCTTCTGGCATCCATTGATTATCTTGGCTTGCTCTAAGTGGCACTAGTGAATGGAGAGTTTTGCCTGTTTTTATATTAAAATCTTTTGTTTAATTTGCATTAAATTTTAAAAAAAAAAATTTGCAGCCAATTTAAAAAAAAAGCTTTTACATAGACTGGATATATCTGAGATTATCTCTACAATTGATTACTTTTTTCAAAACCATTAATTATTTTGAAATAATTAAATTACCTTCACATTGTCTTGTTTATATATACAAGTAACTACATTATGAAAACAATTAATTAATGTAATATTTTTTTGTCATTTTAGATATACTACGCTTGCCTTAGCTGTTGCATTTTAATTTTTCATTGCATTATCTTTTGAAGTATGTTTTAAAAATAATCTTTCAAGCTACATTCTACTTTTCATTTGATTCAAGCATATTGCAATTATGAAAAATGAAAATTGTTGAGGTTTCATTAAATGAGAAGTTTTAAATTATATTCCTTAATAAGAAATCCTTTTGCCATTGTAAATATAAACTCCATGATCTATCTATCTATATATCTATATATTTTCTATTGCTACTCTTTCTAGCTCTCTAACTATGATCAAATTAGAATTGATAGTTGTTATTTAAATCTAATATACAATATATTTTATACATACACTACATGTGTTCCTTTTTTAAATAAATAAATGTTCATATTATACAAGTTTAAATTAGCCAAACCTTTGAAAAGTATTGGTAGATTCAATTGAAAATTCATAACATCTTCCACAGCCCTTACTTGTAGACCAATACCATTGCTTAATACAATTAAAATGTTGTTATCAGATAGATGCTTGGCAGTGACACCTAAAATAAATTGTATATTTTAATATATTAAAAATTAATTTTTTATGCTAAACTTAAAAAAACATGACACAATTTTCTACCTTTTTTTTTTTGGTAATGTTCTATTACAAATGAATAAAAAATAATAAAATAAAGAAAAATTGAAACACAAAGGATATGTCATGTATTACTTATTTTATTAGTCAATAAATTTAAGTAAAAAAAAAATTGGGATATCTTAGATTTCTTTTTTAACATATAATATATATATATATATATATATATATATATATATATATACCAAACCTATAAATGCAAGCAAGTAAAAATCTCAAAAAAAAAGAAAATGAAAGAAATCATTACTGTTAATTTTTTATATATTTATTAATCCAACATAAAATTATATAAATGTTGAAATGACGTCTACAATAAAAATAAAAGTGTGATATTGAAGCTCACACATCAATCAGTGAAATATAAGACAATATAAAACAACTTTGTTTTTTTTTTTTAAAGAAAAGGAAGAAGAGTAAACTACTTTTTTTTACTTTTTACATTTTGAAAATGAAGTTAGTTGAAATCTTAATTGTCGTCAATAGTAGAATTCATAAACCATTACAACTGCAACTTGAAAAAGTCAGTTAAGGAACCCACTACCTATTTTCCTAAAGCTTACATTTTAATTCAAGTTATAAGCTAAAAAATGACAAATCATTCATGGCTAGGTAGTGCTAAAACACCATAGGGATGAAACTGCTCATCATGCAAACATGATTCCAGATATGGTTATCATTTAAAATTAATATCATGATAATCATGATAGTGAAAAGATCTATAACATGCTACAATCAAACAAATACATTCTCTCAGCATGGGAAAGATAGTATAAAAGAATCTGAGACACTAACATGAAGATCCAGATGTTGACTTTGGATTATACAATAAACTACCACCCTGTACATCTAAAGAAACTTTCCTAAAGGCAAAGATACTCAAACATTTCACAATGTGAACTACAAGACTTTGAAAGTTGGCTTGTCTATACTGGATTGGTACTCTTTCTGACCATGTAATGCAACCATCTGATGATGCTAATACTTGCAAATGCATAGAGATATGGCATTTACACAGCCCAACTTACACCCCCTAGAACAGTTTTGTTCATATTAGCTGTTATTAAGTATCCATGCTGAGTTTCACATCACTATGTAAATAGCACACATTTCATATATCATTACCATAGGATGTGAGAGTGTGTTCAACAGGCCATAAGTGTTTTATGTGCATTGGAAATAAATATCTTGCACATTCCCTGACGTCCTATTATATATTAATAATTGTAAGTCCATCACACCATTTCCCTTAACATTTTTGAAGGTGAAAATAATTTCAAAAGTGTATATCATCAAAGCATTTCACATAAGTCATATGAAAAGTCATGTTGGTGGTAAAACAGCTATGACAGTAATACAATGTCTGGCATAGTCCATGATTTTGAAAATCATAATATAGCATGTATTGGCAATGCCTTCAGTCTGGCAAAACCATCAGAGACACTCTGGCAATTCCAGCATACACTTTTAATTTTATAATTTAGCATATATTGGCCTGTCTTCCAGACAGACCAAACCATCGGAGACCCCTCCCACCCATTCCAGTGCTACACAATGACTTTTCTAATTTTCAATCAAAAAATGAGACACATTTTCAAACTGTTTGTTTTATATATTTTTAAAATAAAAATTCAGTAAAATACCATCAGAAATGTTATAAACATAATTTCCCATCATATTTTTTAAAAAATAATTAGAAAAATTGGCAGAGAGCAGGAAGCAAAAAATTATCAGCCCAGTCACATTACGTTTGATTCTTTTTTCAAGCAATAGTGCAATCAGGAAGGTACATTATGCAGTCGGAAAGAGAATCCTGGATTAACAACTCAATATTGTTTTCTCATTTTTCTTGTCAAATTGGTTTCTTTCTTTTGAAACAGAGAATCAATCCATCCAATTGGCAAATATTCTAGAGGGAAGAGGAGCCATCAATTGTATTTTTTTATTTTGCATTTAATAAGAAAATGTAGGTGCAGACTCCTGAACTTGCTTGCCAATTGGTACATTAATCTACTGACTTGAAAGGTGATTTTATTCTTATTCAGTATTAAATGCTCAGACTTTGATGGTTACAATATTTATTATGTTCAATGTTTCGGTTCAATTAACTTAAATGTTATTTGTTATTCAGAATGAATGACTAAACCATTAGATGATTGGTCTGTTCCATCATAGATTTATATGACATCAGAATAGGAGGGGGTTCAGGATATAATAGCAACCTTCAAAAAAGTGTCAAATATACATAGACATATTGGAAATTAATAATTAATGGATATTAAAAATTGTAGTTAGTAGAGTTAATTGTTAAAATGTAGATTGCTTTTTTATATTGTATTCAATGCAAAGTTGAAATTATTAGATTAAAATGGTGAATGACCATCCTGTGTATGGATCAAAGGTATGGATTAGTAAATAGTTAATGAACACAAATGAAGGATGATCATGCAAACACAATTATTAAATTAACCCAAACATGTATTTTTGTTATAAAATAATGATGAATGGAAACCATCATCAAAATTAATTTGTTAAATATTAAATTAAATTAGTTGCTTTTCATTTGATTTTTCTATTGGCCAAGAATTCACACTATATGTATATTCAATACACACATCAAATACAGAATAAATATACCTTGAAATAGAGTACATGTACATTGTTCCTGAGTTAGAACTCTGTGGCATAATGGTGATCAAGAAGAAATGAAGTAGGAGAATTTATGGAAGTGTGACTTCCATCCCATTCAATTAGAAATTATTATAAAACCACTTCATAAAACCCAGGTAAATCCTTAGATAACTGACTTGTCCTATCAGGTTTAATGACATACCTTGAAGACTAAATGGATGGCCACAGTAAGATATACTTCTAGAGGAAAAGATCATCCCATTATGTATTCTTCTCAAATTTTGGTGCTCTTGAATAAGAGCATGGCAGCATACATTCCATCCCATCACAATATATTGAATCATTTTAGTGTTGTTGTTGGAGTGTTATATAGTTGCAAGCTATTTATAATGGCAAATAGTGAAGTTTATTAAAGTGCAATCTTATACAATAAATAATTCATAGAACAATCTTGTTTTCATTAGATTAACATTTGTACAATAAGTTCAAAGATATGCAATGAACATTAAGTCAGCAGATATCTTTGTTATTAAAAACAGTTAGGAATTTTGATAATGTGCCTATTTTCATTTTTAGTGTCAAAACATACAATTTTTAACAATAGAAAAAAAATTTAATGTGAATATTGTTGTTATAAAAATTCAAAATAATGTTTAAAGAAAAAGGAGAAAATCTAAATGCCAAAATTTAGAAATCATAATGTTTTTTCATCTCTAGTTGTAAAGTATTTATATACATTTTTGTTTAAAAGTTTTCCAGTTGTATTTATTCTAATAATTTCAGTTGTGAGCAATAGAATTTGAAATCTTATTATTGTTAATTTAAAAACAAGTCAAAATGATAGTATTGTATAAGAAAGGTGACGAAAAACTAAGGGGTCATCTAAAAATGTCTAAATTGATGGACACAATTAGTTATGAGCATCCTGGCTGATTTGTAACCACATGTGTAAATTTTCATAACATTTTAACTCTTAACATATTTCTTCTAAAACTTATTTTCTAATTATTAATCTTTTTTTTTTTTCATTTAAATTTATTTATTTAATCATGAAACAAAAATAATTTGATCCATATTAGATTATTCCTATAAAAAGTGGTGATTTAAGTTACAAATGAAGAGTGACTAAATCAATAATCATTACTGCTTTTAAAACATAATGACTTAAAAGCAAAGATGAATCAAAATTTTTTATACCCGAGAAGAAATAATGAATACTCATTTGCCAAAGTAGATTACCAGAAAGCAAATGCCAGTAGCATTTTGGAACTAATAAAAACTGCTGCTAATATTGATTAAGCAAAAGCAAATACATCAATAAAGTGATTACCCATAAAAAATGTTAAGTAATTTTTTAAATGCTTTTTGTTAAACTCGTTGTTAAACTCATAAGTATTGTTCCTGCAAAGGAGTTTGTTGCCAGTAAAATATGGTTTACTAGATTAATAAAAAACTGGACAGCCAGCATTTTAAGACATTACAAGGTTTTTAGTATAAATAAGCATTATTGAATATTATCCTGCAAAATAATGGAAATTCTAAAATCAACAATCTATGAAAGTTTATTATGGCAGTTAAGTTTGTTTTAATTTTAATTTTACACTTTGAAAAGACAGTTATTAATATTCACTAAAATGTAACCATTCAGTTTGTACAAAAAATAACTTTATATCTATTCATAAATATATTTTTTTCTGCTAAATGATTATTTTAGGCTGTAGTGGTCATCTAAACTACGAATCTGGGATGTAGTACTACATATATGTACTTCAATGTAAACTATAATGAACAAGTGATACAAACAATTTATTTTGGCACTAATTAACATATTTTTTAAATATATTTTAAAAAATCGAGTCATGATAAAATATAAATATATTATGTAAATTACATTTATTTTAATGACTCAGCAATAGATTTTTAATTGAAAATATTGCATTTGTAAATAATAAAGAAATCAAAAAATATTCAATCCATTTAAATATTTTTTTCATAATATTTAGATTTATGGCATATATATAAATAATACAAAAAAAAACTTTGTCAGATAATGACAATTATTTTCAGGTATAAATCGTGATAAACAGACCAGACAAAAATTCAAAAAAATATTAATTACAGTGAACAATTTGCCTAGCGCTTTTGGTACAGTATACAAGAATCATGGCAACATATTGGAACTGAACGGTTAATATTCCAGTGCATGCTCAGTGGAACACTAGTGTTATGCTGATTGATAACCTTTTTAAACCTTGCAATAAACCAAGCCTCTTTCAACTTCCTCTTTCTATCATTTGATTCATTGCATATAGTAGTAATATTTTGAGGATAAAACTCATGTCCACAACTATTCTCGTGACCAGAAAAACAGAATTGACCTGTAAATTACTTTTAGACTTTTTATACTGATAAACATGCTTTTGTAATGGCGTTAAAACATTTGCCTTCATTTTTTCATAATAAATAGCATTTCAATCAATTTCTTTGCAGGTAATAGAATAAACTACTTCATATATATTCATTTCTTCCACACCATCCTTTATTGAATCTGAAATACTATACAAAAAATAAAATTTAGTTTTAAAAATCAATTAAAGTTAGATAAGAAATTATTTTGAAAGCCATTGAGTCACAAAGAGCAGTTAACTATTTACAACTTCCTTAAACACCTTAAAAACTTTATTCTAACAGTTTAAACTATTACTTCCACAAAAAGTAAAGTTGAACATTAAACAATGTAAATAGATAAGGCAACGATTAAAAGAAAATTAATCAAACATATATATTTGTAAAAAAAAATATGACTTTGATATAATAAAGGGGATGATATATGAAGTTAAAAGTGTTAACTTTTTCTTTGACAAATTAATTATAAAGCCTATTAAGGAGCTGATTATTTGAGTTCAAAAAGATTTATATCAAAGAAGCACTGAATCTTAAATGAAATAATCTGAACATATTGTAAAACGACCATAGTCCAGATTTATAAGTAATATCTTTTAATATATTAAGAATCTGGAATTCAGAATTACATTTGTCTATTTTTTCTACAGTCAGTTGTGATCACTATAAACTGCATAGTGAATTTTGACTCAAGACAACCAAAAGAAAAAAACTAAAATGAACATTAACCCATACACATAAAAAGAGCAATTTGTTAGAGTTCTTACTTTGAATTGGTTTTATAAATTATATTTATAAAAAAGTAATTTTCTATTAAGGCTTGGAACATCACTACAGACAAAGAATGTGGAATAAAAAGTACCTCAGGAAAAATCCAATTTTTCTATTAAAAAAGAATCACTTTTATAAAAGTTCTTCATAGATGAATATAGAACTCAAATAAGGGAAAAATAAATCATTTTAATTTTTCCTGTTGCAGGGATTTCTAAACAATCTTTCAGAACTTCAAAAAGTATTATCAAACAAATAAAACGTAAATATTGAAAATAATAAACGAGGAATTAAAATTATAATTTCTCAACAAGTTATTCATACTTAAATATGATTAATATATATATAACCAAAACTGCTTAACACTATACTAGCAAAAATAAAAATGCAAAACCATAAAACAATACACTACTAGATTAAATCCAAAATTTTACCAAAATTCTTACACAACCATGGTTTCATTTATTACAAATAGACCTTCTCAACTGAAAATCAAACTAAAGGAAAACATATATATATACAAACAAAAAACCCTTCCCATAATTTATTTCAAACTCCACCTTCCCTAAATATCAAAAGGAGTCTTCACAAGATTGATAGCCTCAGAATCAAGGAGTTTTATCATCAAAGAAAAGAGACTTTAATGATAAAACTCTTTGATTCTGAGGCTATCAATCTTATGAAGACTTTTTTTGATATTAAGGGAAGGTTTGTTTGTTTGTATATATATGTTTTCCTTTAGTTTGATTTTCACTTGAGAAGGTCTATTTGTAATAAATGAAACCATGGTTATGTAAGGATTTTGTTAAGATTTTGGATTTAATCTAGTATTGTATTGTTTTATGGGTTTGCATATATATATATATCCATAGATGGCGTTCTACCAAAAACATCGATCAAGCATATGTTTTGTTTACTAAATGTCAGAGCAATATTCACTATCTCTAACTATTATTCCACTTTCAGATCATGATTTCAAGCTATTTTCCATCATCAGTGAAAGACAGGAATAAAGAAACTAGATCTAAACACAAACCCTGAGCATTTATGAAACAGTTTCTATTCAGCTTGCAAGCGTGAATCTTTTAGACATATAATGTCTTCAAACTCAGCATCTATGGACATAAATACAAGCGTTAGCAAGTTTTTTAACTTGCATTTTGTTTTTCATATATATATATATTAAACTAAGAATTTAATTAGAAGATGTATTTTGACAAACGTAATTTATTATTAAAAGTAAAAGTGCTTATGAATTTGAAATCAAATAATCTCTATTATTGTTTTAATAGATAGGAAACAAGATCAATATGATGGATTATGGAACAATACTGTGGTAAAAGAACATGTACATTAATAATAATAATAATAATAAAGAAATATCAATGCACATTTAATAAACAAACATTGATTTTATTAGAAGGATCAAAACTGTGGATTTGGTCTTGTTATTAGAAAAAATGTCAATAAATGGAACGCTGAAATTCTAAACTAAATTCTAAGATGGTATGAATCTTAGAAAAATACGAGATTTGAAATGAATAAAAAGAAATAAAATATTTCTAAAATAATATGAAGAATATTGCTACTAAATGAATGTGTAAATAGACATTTATATTACAATATATTAAAAATAATTCAATTTACAATAATTTCTCCAATATTCTACAAAGGATTATGATGTTAAGCAAAACTTCCAACTTTTTTTGGACATTGGAGGAACTGCCATTTATGCCCATGGCCCATGTACATAGACCTAGATACTCCACAGGGTAAAGAAATGATTACATTTTCAAATGTAAATGACATGACTGATTTGTTCAAATATCATTTTGCACATTTAAAAAATGTGTCTTGTAAAATAAAAATTGCCAAAATGGTAAATGTAAGTTAACGGTAGTTATTTAAGGTGTACATATTTAGACTTAAGTGTTTATGAGTAACATTAAAAGTATATAAAACAACAGTTTATTTAATTAAAAATAAATTTAAATTTAAAGCTTATTTTCATATATATATATATATATATATATATATATATATATATATATATATATATATATATATATATATATATATATATATATACACACACATTCCAAGCATAAAGCTAAACTAGTCAATATATAATCAAAACTACCCCAAATCCAAAATTCAACCAGACCAGCATAAAAATAAAATTAAAACACTACCAATAGTTTCACTGCTACAAGCAGACTTCTCAAGTGTAAAGAACTGCAAAAACTACACAATATATATATATATATATATATATATGTGTAGTTATATATATATATATATATATAATATTAAACATTACCCACAAATCCATTTACTTCCCCGTCCACTCTTAATATTAAAAGAACTCTTAAATAAATTAATTGCTTCAGAATAATACATTTTCAATAATAAAGATTCTTTAATTCTTCTTTTGATTTTATTTCTCTCAAAGAAAACAACTTTAGCTTCATCAAAATCAATAGTGTGGCCTACATCTTTTACATGGACATACAAAGCAGAACTAAGATATCTATTTTAACTCTACTTTTATGAACCTTTATTCTTTCATTTAAACTCAAACTACTCTGACCTATCTAAACCTTCTCACATAATAAACAAAGGATAAAATATACTACACCAGGAATAGTCTTTCTATCAAAAATTTCTTTTGTATTATTTAATAAATTATTCAATGTAACACCTCTTTTCCAAGCAATTTTCTTATTTCCAAACAATTTACTATTTCTATGTACAATTTTATAAGAAGACAATTTAAATGGCAAAGAAATAAAATCATATTTTTCTTTAACCTTTACATCCTTACAAATATTACTATTAAATAAAGTACTTTTAACAAATTTATCAGAGTAACCAATCTCAAGTAATCTTTATAAAATTGATATTTCTGAAACAAAGCTACCCCACTATAATTATTTAATTTATTACTCCTATGACAATAATTCCTTAAAGCAGCTACTTTATGAGATACAGACTGATAGCTATCAGGTTTAATTATAGATTTTAATTCTTTATTTTTAACAAAATGACTGCTCAGTAAACAATTAGTCTCTACATTTCTAATCACCAAAAAATCTAAAAATTTTAACTTACCAAAATTTAACCCCCCTCCTTCTAACACAAATTTTATAGAAGGATCAAAACAATTCAACTCATTTATAAATTCCTTCAATATATCATTCTCAACTCCAAATAAACAATCATCAACATATCTGACAAATAACTTTACATATAAATAATTATTTTTAATAATAATTTCCTCTTCCATATAATTAATATAAAATGAACATACTAAAGGAGAAATAATATAACCTATTATCCACCCCTCCTTAATCTTATAAAAATTACCTTTATAAGTAAAATACATAGAATCTTCCAATAACAAAAGCAAATCTTTAATTACCTTAATTTTATTTTTTGATAAAGAACTTTTATTAATCAATACAAACATAAGAATATCAATACTGCTTAACCTATTAACAGACTGATACATATTTTCAATATCTAAACTGCCAAATACCCAATTACTTTCCATTTTAAAATTATTAATCTTATCAAAAGCCTCTAAAGAAGAAGAAACTGTGTAATGACCAAAATCAACAAATTGTTTTAAAAAATTATTCAAGAATCTTGAAATACCCTCTACAACACTATCTGTAAAATCAAAAATAAATCTTAAAGGAAAACCATCTTTATGAGTTTTAATATTCACAAACATCTTAGCTGATGTGAAATTAGGATAGCATTTTAAATAATCTACTCTATTAAAAAATTTTAAATTAACCATTTTCTTCATAATATCTATCAATTTTCTTTTAATCAAATTACGTGGATCTTTATCTAAAAACATATATTTACCATTATTTAATTCTCTATCCATTTTCTCTTTGAATTCATCTCCTTTCATAATGACAAACCTACCAGCTTTGTCTTCATGAGAAATGATTACATCATTAGCAATTAACTTATTCTTAAGTTGTTTAATCTCAGCAGAATTAATAACAAATTTTTCTTTCCTTTTTAAACTTTTATTCAAAATCGATTGAATATCAACTTTCTGCTCATCACTCAAATTACTAGATTCAATAGACAAAATTGTATCAAAAACTATCTTTTTTGAATGAAATGGAACAAAATTAAGGCCTTTACCAAGAATATCTAATTCTCTATCATTTAACTTTATATCAGAAAGATTAACAACTCTATCATCAGAAACATTACTCTCATATTCTTTATCACTACAATAAATTTTATTAATTTTCCCAAACAACCACTTTAATTTTCTTTCATATTTTTTACAATAGAAATTTGACCTATTCTGACTAAATTGTCTCACAAAAAAATTCAAAATTGAATAATTAAAATCTTGCCTCCTGTCTAAATAATCTCTATTTCTTTTATATACATAAATAAATTTGTAAAACCTTACAAAATTTTCTTTTAAAAAACTATTCAAAATATATGTTTGTAACTTAAAAACCAAATTTCTATTTTGAAGCAACTTTTTATTTCTACTAAAATTAATAACACAACACCTAGGAAAAACCCTAAATTCCCTACATTTTTTAAGAAAATAAATCTGCCATCTTAAAGACTCTATCCTATCACTCAATCTAGACAAATTTTTAATCATTCTAATATCATTCAATGGAAAATTATTTAAAACTAAACTCCACAAACCCATACTAAAAATCATTTACAAATACCCTTATAAATTAACACACAATAAAAACATACACACCCTTATATATATATAAACACAAATATACTCTTTCAACCAAACTCAAACAACAAACTTAATATACATAAATAAAATTCAAATATATTATTATTATTATTATTATTATTATTATTATTATTATTATTATTATTATTATTATTATTATTATTATTATTATTATTATTATTATTATTGTTATTATTATTATTATTATTATTATTATTATTATTATTATTATTATTAATATTATTATTATTATTATTATTATTAATATTATATATTATTAATAATCTTTACACTACATCAGCAAAACTACTCTTAAATGCAAAGAAACTCATTAAAATATAAACATTACAAGCATAAAGCTAAACTAGTCAATATATAATCAAAACTATCCCAAATCCAAAATTCAACCAGATCAGCATAAAAATAATATTAAAACACTACCAATGGTTTCACTGCTACAAGCAGGCTTCTCAAGTGTAAAGAACTACAAAAACTACACAATATATTTATGCTGGTCTGGTTGAATTTTGGATTTGGGGTAGTTTGATTATATATATATTGTAATGGGCACATACACCATTACATAATTTTTTTTATTAAATATGAAAAAAAAAAAAGTTCACAAATAAAAACTTTTTTTTTTTAAGAATTAAAAATTAAAATTAAATATCATCTAAACTCTAATATATATAAAATCGCACAGATGAGAAATTAAAAAAAGAAACATTAATAAAAAAAAGAAAAAGTTTTAAAAATAAATTTTCAATGAAAACTTAAAAAGATTTAGAGATAAAAATATAACTTTAAGTTTGGAAAACAAATTAATTAATGTTTTTGAAAAATGGAAATGATTATTTTAATTAGTCCAAGTGAACTAAGCCCTTGGGCATTTCAAAATGTATAAACAATAGTCAGATAGGAGAAAACAATAGAAACTAACAGCAAATAAAAAGAAATCCCTCAGGAATTGGACCTCAACGAAAGGGTCATCATCATCATGACATAATGTTGAGTTAATCCACAAAATTAATATAAAAGGAAAGGTTTGGAAATAAAAGATTTAATTATTATTATTAAGAGAGGACAGATATGTGTTAAGTTGGAGAGGGTTGGGGAGAAGGGAATGAAAGACACACTTTCAATTCCTTCAGTTATTCAAAAAAAATAAACATTGTTTTCCGATATTGTGGACCACAGGACATCAAGGCCTGGAAGAATACCATCAACCATAAAGGACCAATGGTTAACTGCACACCAATCTCCTCATGACTTTGTGGGAATTAACACCTTCCATTACAAGAAATTAGAGACTATGGACATTTTTCAAAACAGCAAGAAATATATAATTAATGAACATTTCTAAACAAAAAGAACTCTAAATGCCTAACTTTTCAATATTCTAAATAGAAGAATTTTCTATCTGACTAAATTATTTATTAATTTATTGAATATAGTTTTTTTAAATCATTTCCATTTATGGTTTTTGTTTTTTTAAGTTTTTATTATGATTTTTGTTTTTCGTTAAACTAAATTATATAAATGTTAAATTTAAGTCGGGCATGAGTAGCTGCATGGATTTGTAAAGTTATATTAGTTTTATTAGGGGGGGGGTAATCTTAGGTTATTTGTTTTGTAGTTAAATTAGGTCAATGGATTGGATATATTGATGTAATTAGTAGATATAGTACGAGGTTCGCTACGTGCAGAATCGAATTATACGCAGCACACTCCCTTCCTATGGACTTTTCTTTTTTATTGTTCTTCTTGCCGGACAGATATCACATTCCTGTTCTGGGTGAGAAATAATTTCTTCTCTTAATCATGCTGTTTAGATGTACATTCCTGACAGTATGATTTGTGTGCTGTCGTATTCATGCTACATTGAATACATTGATATATCAGATGGATTGACGTTGGTTTGGCTGCGACTTTTTGGCCTAAAGTTAAATAAGAAATAGAATATTTTCTTTTCAAATGCAATCTATGTAGTCTATTCATACTCGATACTCTAATAAATATTAAACTCATCTGTGCGAACTTATAAAAGTTAAAATGTAAATTAATATCTAAAATCAAAGTTAAGAATGTAAGTTAAATTTTAAAGTAAAAGTGATACTAAAATAATTTTAAATCTTATATATGTTTAAATAAATGTTTGTGTGTTATTACTGGCAGTGGCTTTTAGTATTTTTTAATATTGAAATATTCTTAGATAATAATTTATAAAATATAAATCTCTGCTGTACTGCTGAGCTAGTGGCATAGGCTGATGGTCTGAATAAAACAGGTAAAGTGTATCTGCCTGCTATAAAAATTCTCTAGGTTCTATTGGCCTAGAGGCGCCCTTGTATTGTGGATACAGTAAGATAGGACTATTCCACATTCTTTCCGACCATTATAATATATATATATGAAACAACAATTTTATGTTTATACAGTACTTGTTAAATTTTAATTTGGCAATTATATAACAGCTAAATATTTGAGATTTCCTAAAGTGAGCTTTACTTACATCTATAATTTTTGAATTTAACTATATATTTTTGTAATCAGTTACCCATGAGGATTGAATGTTGTTTTTTAAAAAGTTAAATTATGTATGGCACAGAGAAGAAAATAAATAGTGAAAAAAAGTAGTAAAAAGAGGATACTTTAGAGATGTGGATTTGGGATAGAATATAAAGAATATGTTTAAAGAATATGATTAGCAATATAAAAGTTTTAGAAAAAAATCATACAAAAATTAATTTATTGATGAAACAATGGGATAAAAAAAATCAAACTGGGCATGGTATATCTATATCAAATAATATAGTAAAAAGGAGGAAAACATGTCTTTCTGGATGTTATTAAGGAAATAAATATGTAATGATAATAATTCAATATTCAATCCTATAAAATATTTTATTTCAAAGGAGTGACAAATATCAATTTATTTATTTATTTCATAAGTAATAATAAATAAAATGAAAAAAATGTAAATATACAATATATGGTTACCTTCCATTCTATATACATCTGTATCTTCAAAATTTAATGGCACTCCATTGATTAAAACATCAATTCCTCTTCTTTCACTAAGTTCTAATTGGATTATTTCTTCAGTATTTGCTTTCATGGCCAGAGCTTGCCAAGAAGTAGCATTTATTAAGTCTCCTAAAAATTTGTGCATATATATATATATATATATATATATATATATATATATATATATATATATATATATATATATATATATATATATATATATATATATATATATATGCAAAACCATAAAACAATACAATACTAGATTAAATCCAAAATTTTACCAAAATCCTTACACAACCATGATTTCATCTACTACAAGTAGACCTTCTCAAGTGAAAATCAAACTAAAGAAAAACATATATATATATATATATATATATATATATATATATATATATATATATATAAACAAATAAACCTTTCCATAATTCATTTCAAACTCCACCTTCCCTTAATATCAAAAGAAGTCTTCCTAAGATTGATAGCCTCCTAATCAAGGAATTTTATCATTAAAGTCTCCTTTATTCTTCTTTTTAACTCATTCTTTTCATAAAAAAAACCCGAAGCATTGTTAAACAATATTCTATGACCTGTATTCAATTCATGAATATATAAAGCTGAGTTAAGATACCTATGTTTAACTCTACTTATATGAACCTTAACCCTTTCATTAAGGCTAAATTTATTCTGGCCTACATAAAATTTACCACAACTACATGGAATTTTATAAACAATAACAGGAATAGACCTACTATCATTAGACTGCTTTGAACCATTAAGTAATGAATTCAAATCAGAACCTTTCCTCCATGCAACCTTCATTCCACCTAACAAATGACTATTCCTATAAACCAAATTATATATTGATACTTTAAATGATAGACATATAATCATCATCCTTACCAACAAAATTCTTATCAACCATATCATGACAATAAATATTGTTATTAAATACCACTTTTTTTAATAAAATCATATCTATAACCCAATTCTACATATTCAGCAGCAAATTGACTTCTTTGAATATCAGCATCATTATTAAAATTATTAAGCCTTCTATTCCAACAACAAAAATTCAACAAAGACATTTTTTATGTATAAAAGGCTGAAAACTATCAGTCCTAATCATATTTCTCAAATTTTTAGGTTTTATAAAATGACTACAAAACATCATTAACCTTTTCAACATTTAAATCTAAAAACTTTAATTTTACAAAATCAAAAACATGCCCATCAATTGTAAACTTAATACTAGAATCAAAACCATTCAATCCACATAAAAACTTTTCTAATTTCTCTTTCTGAATAACAAACAAACAATCATCAACATACCTAACAAATAATTTAATAGAACATGAAAACATATTAATAGCACTACACTCCAAATAATCAATATAGAGAGCACACATCAATGGAGAAATGACATAAACAATAACCCAAACTTCTCTAATCTTATAAAACATCATTAGACATAAAATACATTGAATCCTCTAACAACAAAAGCAAATCATGAAAAACCTTAATCTTATCTGCAGAAAAACATTCTAATTTTTTTTTTTAAAATTGAAAGAAAAACATCAATACTTTTTAATCTATTAACCAATTGGTACATATTTACAATGTGTAAACTACCAAAAACTCAATCATCATCCAAAACAAAACTATTTATTTTCTTAAAAGCTTCAACAATTCCTCCTGTAAAATGAAAAATACAGGTCATAGAATATTGTTTAACAATGCTTCAGTTATTTTTTATGAAAAGAATGAGTTATAAAGAAGACTATATGAGACTTTAATGAGAAAACTCTTTGATTCTGAGACTATCAATTTTATGAAGAGTTCTTTTGATATTAAGGGAAGGTGGAGTTTGAAATGAATTGTTGAAAGGTTTGCTTGTTATATATATATATATTGTGCCCTTTTGTATGGGTCACCATCTAATTTTGTGCTAATCTATTAAAAATTTTAAATTTAAGATATATTTGAATATGTGATGTTGATTTTGCTTATGGTAATATTTCAAAAGATTTAATGAAAGCAATCTATGAGTATTTGATATGTAAAATTATGCTGATATTGAGAGAGACATTTTAAAATGATGATGATTATAATATATAGTTGGAAAAATGGCCATAATCAATACTGCATGAATATATTTAATAAATAGGTATTTAAAGCTAAAAGTGTTTAAAAGACAAGTTAAAATTAAATGCATATGTTTATTGTTGATAAAATAATATTATAAAAGAATATAAATATTTTAATTATTGTAAGTACTTAAATAGAAGACTAATATTTGATTTTAATAATATTGGATAATTATTTTAAAATCTATTATAATATCTTATTTATTTTAAAAATATTTATTTTAAAAAATGCAATTGTTAGTTTATTTTTAGACTATGATAAGCGTTTCTTGTATTGTAGAAAACAGATGTTAATTAGATATACACACACATGCGTGGAAGTTGTTTAGTAAAGTTGCAGAACTATTTTAAAAAATCATGTTATAAATTTATAAATAATACGTGAGTTATCACGAGATAAAAATAAAGATATTCAATGTGAAATATTAGATTTGGTTTTAAAATATTGTTTTAAAAATATGACGTATAAAAAATACTTAGTTTATTTTGAATAATTTTATAAAAGTTAAAATTAAAATCAAGTAAGTAAAAATATTTTTTAAAAAAAAAATGTTTAATAGATTTAAATAAACGATAAAGATTATTTTAAAAATGTAATAATGTAATAATTATTAAATATTAAATAAGTCATTATTTATTTTTAATTTTGTGTTGTTGGTAAATATGTAAATAAGCCAGCAAAGTTGATTGTTTAATCTACCAATCAAATGGGAAGTTTCTTCCGGTATAAAAGCTCAATTCAATTGTTAGGAGAGGACTGTGTGATTGATTTTTCAAGTTAATTGTGTTATTAGAAAAATAGCTAAGTAATTTTATAGACGCTTTTAAAAATCATTTTTCAAAATTATAAGAGTGTCTTTGTAAATAAGTTATAGAAATTTTAAATGATAAACCTGCAGTGTTAACTTAATTTTTCCCTATCAATCGTCTCTTTATTAAGCTCAATTTGCAAGCAAATAGTCATGGGAACATCATATATAGTGAAAATATATCGGAAACTTTATACTAGAGATATGACAAACGCTGGATTAGTTCGGAAAATTACGAGATGGAGAAAAGTAATATTTTGGACAGTATATAATTTTAAAAGCTAATTACTAGTGACTATTAGAAAATAGATATTTTTAAGAATAAAATACTTCTTTATGAAGAAAGTATTTTTGTAAGCTATAAATTTAAAAATATATCTTAAGTAAAGATATTAAAAATGAAAGTAGTTTTATAAATACTTGCCTTGTTAAGTCTTTATGTTTAAAAGACTGAATATTGACAATTTTAAAAGGCAAATAAATTGAAAATATAAATTAGCTAAAAGTCTTAATATAATAAAAATTATTATATTGAAATAATTTAAACACTAGTCGTTTATAGATAAAGAAGCTTATTCTTACCTGGATATTTTGATTAAAAAATGCGCAAGTAATATGTGGACGTCCCAATCGATTTAAAATAATTAAATGATAATTTTTCATAAACTATAGACTAATTTAAAATAATAACTTTGAATAATATTCTAGAAAGAATTAAAACAGGATCCTATAAACTATTTTAATTTATTTTATTTCTTATGGAAGAATTAACTTTTATTTTGGTTTTAAAAGAACGTTTTCGTTTTTCATAAACTTTTAAAAAAACACGTGTTGGACCGGAAACAGGAAATGGTGTTCTAGTGAATGTGTGCCTCGGATTAAAGAACTTTATGGTGAAAAGGAAACATCGCTGGATTTATGTAATATGAATTTTGTTTTATTTATCTAATATAAAAGTTAAATATTATTAATCTATTAAAAATAAGATAGGTACATTTCTTAAAATAATAACTAAAGTAATATAATATAATTAATTGCATAAATTTATTTTATAATTAATATAACACGGAATATATATTAAAGAATGATCGTGAGTATAAATGTGAATTATTTTATGAAGCTGTAATTCCGAAGAGAATTGGAAGATGGACTGTACATTAAATCATTATTGATGGTAAAAATTGTATAATAATAATAATTTTAATGTATTTAATATGTTTTCTTTAGATCAACCAAATATTATGTTGTTTGAATGAATGTATGGATATTTTAAAAATACACACACATTATATTGGCAGTGACAGTTTTATTTAAATATGCATAATTTGAATTTATGATATAAATATGATACAACATTACATAAGAAGCTTAGAAATAATTATATGATTCTTTCGTAAATAAATTTTGATATTTTGTTTTATGTTATAGTATTAAAATTATATTTATTAGTCATAAGTAATTATTGTATTGCAAGTTAGGAAGAGATTTCAAAGTCTATATTTTACTGTTGTTTTATTGGATAAATTAAGTTAAGTTTTATGTAGAAGTTTATATTTGGATTGAAGGTTTACCAAGTATAGATGATGAAGTATAAATAGTTTGGATAATTAGTATTTTATTTAAAGTTGAAAGTTGTTTTCCGGAAATTTTAAATAAGTTTAGAGGATGTTTTGTAAATAGAAATTTATTAAGAAGGAGTAGTATTACACATAAAGTAAAGTAATAATTTCACATAGAAAAGAATCATAGAATTTATCTAATATAATACTTTATGAATTTGAAATTAATGAATAATTTAAATATTATTATTTTAACAGTACATATATGTAATGCATATTTGATAAAACATGTAGCATGAATTGCAATAAGTGAAATATAAAATTATAATCAATTATTTGTTATTACATTATAAAGATACATTAGTTTCTATATTATGCTATTAGAGTAATACTAATAGTAGAGTGAACACATACTAGTACATGATGAAATAAGTAACAGTAATACTTAAGTGATGTAGCAATTTAATTAATAAAGTTTAATTGTTTACATATGCTACATAAATATTATTTACATAAATTTTTCTGTGTAATAATTGAAGTTCACTGATATTTATTTAAAGTCTAAGTTTTGAAAACATACTTCAATGTTATTAATACAGCATTTTAAAGGATGTATAATTACTTATTAGGAGTATGAGTTAATAACAGTGTAAACATATTGTATTATTATTTTCTTATTTTTATTTTCTTTGTTTTCATAATTTTGAATTGTAAATATTGTAAATAAATTCTTAATTGAAGTTAATGTAAATAAACTTGTTTAATTTGTTTTAAAAGTATGTCGAGTTCATTATTTTGCACCACAGCATTTGACAGCAGATAATTTGAACAAACATAATATTTGCACAATGTGAATTTATTAATATTATTTTAGAAATAAATACAATATTTTCCTGATTATCATTTATGAGAATTGATTGACATTATTATATTATATTACAATGGTCATAGAGTAATTATAATGCATAATATAAGAGTACAATATTATTTATTGCCACAGATTATTAAGTTATAAGATTTTGATCTATTCTAAAATTAAGATACTATATGAAAATAAAAGATATACATATTATTATTTATTTAATGATTGATGATATAACAGAAATAGATAAGATTAAGTTATACCCTAAGATTAGTATTGAGTATTATTATTATTAGAATAAGTTAGGTGTATTTAGGTTTGATATAAAATCCCATATCATACTTATTTACATGAGTTATCATTACTTTAAGATAATTAGAAGAACCTGAGATTATTTAATTATATTTTAAAAATTAAAAGTTAAGATTTATTTTTTATTATTATTAAAGATAATTTATTTTATTTAAAAGCCATAAGAATGCTGTAGAGGTAGTAGTAAGTTAATAAGGAGGTAACAGTATTCTTATGCCATTGAGACAATGTGTTTTGGAAGATATTGACTCAATGTAAATCTACTTATTGCTTTGTAACTTTACTTCACAGTCTCATGATTTTGATAAATACTTATTTAATTAGTACATACTATAGAACTATATTGATTTTGATAATTGATAATAAATTTAATTAGAATATGATATTATAAAAGTAAATTAAAGATAGATATGCAAATTTTAATTAAGCATTATAATTTAATTGAGCTAGTCGTATTTCAAACTATATTATACATCGAGAAGTAAGGGTACAATATATATATATATATATATATATATATATATATATATATATATATATATATATATATATATATTCCTTTGGTTTGATTTTCACTTGAGAAGGTCTACTTGTAGTAGATGAAACCATGGTTGTGTAATGATTTTGGTAAAATTTTGAATTTAATCTAGTATTGTATTGTTTTATGGTTTTGCATTTTTATTTTTGCTAGTATAGTGTTATACAGTTTTGATATATATATATATATATATATATATAAATGTAAAATACAATACACATTATGTAAAATACAATACCCATTATAAAATATATATAAATATATAAAAAACTTAATGGTAAATACAAAAAAAAAAGATTGTGTGGTAATCCTCGTCAGCTTTAACTGAATTTCAAATTTTTTAAACTTAATGTTACATATATTTCCATAAGGTGTGTATGGATGTATATGCAGCTTGCCTTATAATAACATCATTCTTATATTTATCTTTTAATACTGCTTCTTTAATTTTCTTCTTTTTATGATTTCTTTCTTCCATTAATATTTTTATTTCATTACTATTAAATGTAAACTTATAATTACAAGTTTTTTCATGTTCAAAGAATACTGGAGGTGTATTAAATTGACTATTTATATTATTTTTAATTTGATTATATAATAATAGATGCCCCTTCAATCGTTTTTTTCCACAGAAGATCTCGATTCACCAATATAAAATTTCTGACATCCACATGAAATCTGATAAATTATATTACTTCTTTGCAATTTAGGATTTATACTCTTAGAATTATTAATCAATCATTAAGTTATATATATATATATATATATATATATATATATATATATATATATATATATATATATAATGTGTGGAATCATCCATTTATAATTACTTAATTAAAAAGCACTTTACGTAGCCCAGTACCTAATGAAAGCCAACTGCCCAGCCAAAAGTTAAAATATTTTTTTCTACTGAGTGCATCCTCCTTTTGAATGCAATCAGTTTATCAGTTTAACTTTACTTCTTGGCCTGGTGTAGTTTAAATAATTATAAATGGATAACTCTACACATTAAATTTTTCCATCTAAAACATTCAATTATATATATATATATATATATATATATATATATGTTTTAGATATATTTATTTATATCATTTATATATATATATATATATATATATATATATATATATTAAATGAGGAAATAATATTTATATAAATAGAGATAACCTATGATGTTACTAAGAAATTATCAATTAATAATAAATGTCAATACATGAAACTAAATCAGTTTTCTAATTAACATATAGCGCTTTTAATTAGATTTTTGTTAAGAAAATCATTTAGCCTCAGTTAGTAGTAATTGATATTTTTTTGGTAGCATCAAAAGTTTAATATTTTCTTTAATTACAAAGATATTCTAATTTTTATTTATTCAATAAACAACCCACAAACATATTTATTTTACTATATATATAATTGTAATACCTATTATTATAAACCTTTTTATCCAAACAAAATTTTGAAAGTGATCTTTAATATTTAAGAATAGATTAATTACCAAAATATAAAAAACAAATCAATAGTGACTGCTGTTTATTTCTTCATTTCCCCTAACTTGACAAAGTTTGAGATATAATAAATGTGTGTGTGTGGTGGTGGGGGGTTAAATGATTTATTCTTAAACTAAAACATTCAAAAAAGCTCTACATACAATGATTTTGGATTAATAATGAACCTATAGTGAAAAAAATGACTCTTTCCATGATGTCAAAAACAACATATTATAATCACTTCAAAAATTAGCTACTCACCACAAAATTTTAACTATTAGCTTGTCTGGATCACACATGATAAAAACAGAGTGCATTTTGTACAATTGTGAATTTAGTTTTAATACTTTTCTTGCCTTCACAAATCTTGTCAACCACTTAAAAACTTTCTTGAAATTCATGCTTTCATGTGTTAGAAGCAATTTGTCTCAATTTAAAACAAAATTTTAGTGAGCTGTTTCATTGTGCATTGAAAAACAAAACACAATATCCTACTCATTTTGTGATATAATTTATGAATCTATATATGTTAGTGCATTAAAGCATTTTCTATGAATAAATAGCTATGTAATATGTACTGATTCACATATGTCATTACAGGGGGCACTGAAATATAATGTGCATATATGATTTCCAATTCCGAATAATATAGTTCAAGATATATATATATAATAATATAGTTCAAGATATATATATATATTGTAACGGTCACGAGATGATCGAAGGCTACACTCCCCTTTTATGAGGGCATAATGAGGAATTCTAATGATTCAAGATCGTCCAATTTTTTGCTACCTCAAGCAGAGAGAACATACGGACATACACAAGTCTATATCCATGTTTGACCGAATCTGTATGCTATACGGATATAACACCAGATTATTTTTCCGACCAACTGTCTCTCGACTGCTGTAAGATCTGACAGAGTTACAGCACTTGGATGATTTATAAATTTAACAGGATCAAATACCGCACCACCAACTTCCATGTGTTAACTCAATAATCAAAAAAATGAATAATAGTTTTCCCACCCTTTGACTAGACTACCCTTTTGGAGTGGCAAAGAATGAGACAAGGCAGGTTTAAATAAAATAATAGATTTAATAGAATAAATTAATCGTAAAAGAGATATAACAAAAAAAACACATTAACATGAAATGAAAAACAGATTATAATCTATAGTGCTACAAGAAAAAAAATACATATAAAACTATTATAAATGATGGTACATTTATAAATCGTCAGTCTGGGTATTTATCAAAAAAATTCAAGAATGTCTTTATCATTCACAAAAGGCATGTGGCCATTGTCTAATTAAACTATGTGCACATTGAAAGATATAACAAAATAGCATGTATCTTTACCTAGGTTTTAGTCTCTGAATTTATCCGATGTCTTGCCGACCGTCATGAGGATTTCTCCACTTCTTTAGGAGGGATGATCGCAGGTTAGATTTGGTTGTGTGTAGCTTCTCAGTGTTTAAGGCATCAAGAACAAGGCATTGAGGACAAGGCAACTAAATGAATCCATCGGCAGGCACTATGACGGCGGTTATTACATTTTGACAAAAACCATTAGTACAGTAAGTCTGGATCGACCAGCGATCACGATGGCCTTAGCCAGCCATTCTAGATGAGGCACCGATATTGAAAGTCATATCTGTTAACTATAGCGGTTGATTATCGGTGCTGTTTTTTACCACCCTCTCGACATAAAGTCTCTAGCTCTAATCTCTACTGAAAACCTTTTTTTTTAATTAAAAAATTCCACCAGCCTTTGTCCTTCCGATCCTTTGTTTTCACTTTCATTCACACCTTTCTTACTATGCCTTCGGCCATATGTAAATTTGTTTTACCCAATCTAGTAGCACTATGTACATTTATTTATTTCAATATTTTTTAATTTAATTACACAGATTTTAATATGTTTTTCTCTCTTTTTTTATATTTAAGTTTAGACAAGCATTTATTATTGCTGTCTATATTCTGCTTTAAATACACTCCATACACGCATTTCGTTTATCATCTAATGTGTACTTTAAAACTCAGATCCTTATCTTTTGATCATGTTTAACTTTCTATGTTTTGCGCACTATTTAAGGTTTTTTAAACTTTACTTTCTTTCAAAATCAGATTCTAACTTGCATTTGATTTATATTTCTTTATCACTTTATTTTTAACGTACACCTCCAATATTTCTAATTTTACATTTTAATTTCACCAAAATCCGAACTTTGGAGGGTAATAGATAAGAATATTTTTCATTCTACTTCCCTCTCTTTTTTAATTAATTGAAACATTTCTTTGTTCTGTAAATTTTTCTAAGCTCGCTCTTTTTTTCTTTTTTCTTTATTTTATCAAACATGATATTTAATATTCTGTGAATGTTTAATATTTACATGTGTGACCGCAGTATGTGCGATCATCACATTACACCGTTCCCCTCCTTTAAAATTTCTTTTGTAAAAAAAAATTTTAAATTTATGCATCGAAAGCTAGATGCTCCCAACTACTGTTCAAACCTTTTTAGATTTATGCATTCCTAATATGATTTAGTGATGAAGTTAATCTCTAGAGAGGTGACCAGGTAAATTACATCTCTTTCCTTGATGACCCAACCAGCATTGCCAAAACAATTTAATCTTGTCATTCTCTAGAGAGGTGACCAGGTAAATTACATCTCTTTCCTTGATGACCCAACCAGCATTGCCAAAACAATTTAATCTTGTCATTAGCATTACATGCATTTTATTTCTGCCTAATACTCGTATATACAGGTTCGAATCCACAGGATATCTCTGTGACCTGATTAAACCTGTTCATACATCACATCCTGCAAATGATAAACCCCTAAGTGTCAACTGTGGAGACTATTACCGAGGTGGGTTGGGAGGCTGGCATCTTTTTGTCCAGCTCATCCATGAGCTCAGTTTATTTTCTGATAGCTCATAATTTATACATAGGGTTCTTTTCCCCATAGATTGGTCTCTAAACCATTGACTCATGATATCTGTCCAATATCTAACTGGAAATCTTAATCCAGTGAGTCATTATGAGAATGGGATCTCTGTCCCTGTGTTCTCTGTATGATAAGATTTGGCGCACTGCAGAACATACATGAATGAATAACGAAGAAGGCATAACCAACTACTGTTCAGACCCATCTACCAATATCTAAACCTACATGCCTTCAGCGTCAATCTATGACCTCACACTAATATTTATCTTATGCTTACTTATTTTATCATAATGTCCTTCATCCCCTTTTCCACTTATTGGCTCATCATTTCTTTATTTTATCAGGATCCATATTACAGTCCATTCTCCATGACTCGTGGTCCATTTCCATTTCCAATTTTGTTATCAGTGAAGCTTTCCTTTATTTGTGACTGCCCTTAAGTTTTATCTGGTAGTTGTCTTCCTCTATTGACATCACCTCTGCCTCCTCTGGGATGTGGGGTTTGCTCCCTAGGCTCATGGCCCTCTGTCCTGTTATATGGATGCTTACATTCTGTCTCCCATCTCTGTTGTCCATTTTCCTGCCTCCTTGGTTTCCATCCAATAGAATATCCCCGGTTTTCTTGCCATCGTCCTTCCCCAGGATCCCATTCATTCTTTACTATAGGTGATTCTTTTAGAGGCATAGCAGATTGCCATCCATCCTCCCTTTGGTTGTCCCTGGTGGTGTCCAATGCACTCAGCAATTCGGCCACCCGGTCCACCGTCTTTCTCTCTGTACTGATTAGAATTCATTCTATATCCTTTGGAAACCCAGGCCTAATTATCCGGAGTATTTGTGTCTCAGATAATGGATTTGCAGTCATCATTCGTAACTTAGCCACTTGACGATAAAAGAATGTTATAAATGATACCTCTGGTCTCCATTTATCCTGTTTTATCTGATGTAACATATCTTCTTGGAATTCCTCACTCAAATAACTGGTCTCCAATGCTTTATAATATCCTGCAAATGTGATGGGTTTCTGGAACAGTGAGTTCCACCAGACTTGTGATTCGCTCTGCAAATGGCTGCAGGCAACTGCTATCTTGGTCTCCTCACTCATTCTATCGAATTTGAAGTACCATTCTAGGCTGTTCAAATGCTCCATCGGGCTTTCTCCAGGGTTTCCAGCAAAAACTTGGATCTTCAGAAATTGGTGGAGGCCCACAGGATAATCCATGCAATTTCCAGATCCCATAATTCTACACTCTCCACTGGTTCTTGGTCCTACGTCCCCTATGTTGGCATTGGTGCTGCTATTGGCTGACCTCTTTATACTCTCTTCAACTTTTGTATTTAACCCTGCTACTACATTCACCACCTGACTTAAGTTCTCCTGTATGCTCACCATCATCATTCTATGATCCTCCACTCTAACTACCTCCACCTCTTTATCTAACTGTCTTATCTCCCTTTCTGCTTGCCCTATGTTCTTTTCCCAATCAAATTCTGCTGACTCTCTACCTCTATCCTCAACTATTTCTGATTCCTCATATGCACATGGCCCCCTACTTCTTTGTTCATCCCTCTTAATCTCTTGGTGAAATCCATCCCATGTGTCCTTAGCCTTTGATTTCTGAATGACCTCATTTCTCATTTCTTCCCTGAATTCAGCCATTTTCCTTCGGTTGTCCATTTCTCCCTTTACCATCCATTCTTCTATCCTTCTCTCTTGTCTGTCCACAAATTCTTTCATGAATTGCTCTTGCTCCATCCTCATTTGCTTTAACATATCCATGATATTACTATAGGCTCTTGTATCCTTTACTTTCATCTTCTCTCCATTCCCTTCTTTTACTTCCTTTTCTTGAAGTTCCATTTTGGCTTGAGCCCTTGTTCGCATAAATATGATAAATAAACTTTCTTTATATCTGGACTGATTATTCCTACTATTGACCTCTTGTAACTAGACTTATATCCAACTTCTTTCGACTGACTTTATGTTTTTTCACTTTGATTAACTTTTAATTTCTTAGTTGTCTATCGATCAGCATTCAGATCGCTAGCCAACCCAAACATCCATACTCTGGTTCATCTTCTTATTCGCCTGCCTTAGATTTGCCCAAGTGCCTGTCCACCTTGATGATTGTCCTCTATTTTCCCTCTTCATCTACCTCTGACCCCTATACTTCAATTAAATGATGCACTTATATATTCTTTTAATTTTAACTTACTTAAATACTATGCTTGTTCTTCTGTTAACGATATGCATTATAAATTCATTTTATTTGACTGTGTCTCCAACATTACCCTTCCGATATATATATTTTTCTACTCCTACATTTACAAAATTTGGCCACTTAAGGTTACTGCTGTTTTGAACAAGATCATACACACACACATATATATATATTTACTTCTCTTAACTAAAATACGCGACGATACTTATAGTTTCTTCAATTTAAATTATACACGCAAATTCCTTTTATCATTAAAATATTTTATTTTCCGCTTAACTGGGACCGTTATTATTTATTCACACATATATATTTCTTCATTTAACTTAGTTTCGACTATTTTAATCATTTAACCTTTATAACTACAACATTACTGAAACTGTTTCACTATTTCTAACTTAACTATTTTATGTTTTCGTTAATTAATTACGTCCAGATAATCTATATCCGATCGCTATAATTATAGCTGAATACATTTTATTATACTATTATGAAACCACATACACATTTATCTATTCTTTAACTTTACTGGGCTATGCGGCTACTATATTTTTTTTTTATTATTTATCGTAAACTTTCATGAAACTTTGTGTTATTCTCTTTCTTTTTTTTCTTTAAAATGATTTATATTACATTACAGCAATCATTTGATATAATCCGTTCTTTGTTCGTTACAACATGTCTAAATATTCTTGTCTCAGATTATCCCTCACTATGCATTTCAAAACTTTCATCATAATACCAAAAAAAATTTCCCCCTCTTTCTATTCTTTGTACACATTTGACGTGAAACACTCGTATAGAGTATCATAAAATAAAACTTATCCCCTTCATCTTCGCTTCTCACCACTTTAACTTATAACACTAATTTTATATGTTTGCAAACACATATATTAAAACAATTTTTTATTTTAGAAAATATTTATGTCATCTTATAAAATTATTTAACACATGATCATTAATTGCACAGCAATAGATATCCCGGACAGGCCCCCAAAATATGTAACAGTCACGAGACGATCAAAGGCTACACTTCTCTTTTATGAGTGCATAATGGGGAATTTTAATGATTCAAGATCGTCCACTTTCTGCTACCTCAAGCAGAGAGAACATATGGACATACACGAGTCTATATCTGTATTTGACCAAATCTGTATGCTATACGGATATAGCACCAGATTATTTTTCCTGACCAACCGTCTTTCGACTGCTGTAAGATCTGAAAGAGTTACAGCGCTTGGATGATTTATAAATTTAACGGGATCAAATACCACACCACCAACTTCCACGTGTTAACTCAATAATCAAAAAAATGAATAATAGTTTTCCCACCCTTTGACTAGACTACCCTTTTGGAGTGGCAAAGAATGAGACAAGGCAGGTTTAAATAAAATAATAGATTTAATAGAATAAATTAATCGTAAAAGTGATGTAACAAAAAAAAAACACATTAACATGAAATGAAAAACAGATTATAATCTATAGTGCTACAAGAAAAAAAATACATATAAAACTATTATAAATGATGGTACATTTATAAATCGTCAGTCTGGGTATTAATCAAAAAAATTCAAGAATGTCTTTATCATTCACAAAAGGCATGTGGCCATTGTCTAATTAAACTATGTGCACATTGAAAGATATAACAAAATTGCATGTATCTTTACCTAGATTTTATTCTCTGAATTTATCCGACGTCTTGCCGACCATCATGAGGATTTCTCCACTTCTTTAGGAGGGACGGTCGCAGGTTAGATTTGGTTGTGTGTAGCTTCTCATTGTTTAAGGCATCAAGGACAAGGCATCAAGAACAAGGTATTGAGGACAAGGCAACTAATGAATCCATCAGCAGGCATTACGATGGTGGTTATTACATTTTGACAAGAACCATTAGTACAGTAAGTCCGGATCGACCAGAGATCACGATGGCCTTATCCAGCCATTCTAGATGAGGCACCAATGTTGAAAGTCATATCTGTTAACTATAGCAGTTGATTATCAAAGCTGTCTTTTACCACCCTCTTGACATGAAGTCTCTAGCTCTAATCTCTACTGAAAACCTTTTTTTTTAATTAAAAAATTCCACCAGCCTTTGTCCTTTCGATCCTTTGTTTTCACTTTCATTCACACCTTTCTTACTATGCCTTCGGCCATATGTAAATTTGTTTTACCCAATCTAGTAGCACTATGTACATTTATTTATTTCAATATTTTTTAATTTAATTACACAGATTTTAATATGTTTTTCTCTTTTTTTTTTATATTTAAGTTTAGACAAGCATTTATTATTGCTGTCTATATTCTGCTTTAAATACACTCCATACATGCATTTCGTTTATCATCTAATGTGTACTTTAAAACCCAGATCCTTATCTTTTGATCATGTTTAACTTTCTATGTTTTGCGCACTATTTAAGGTTTTTTAAACTTTACTTTCTTTCAAAATCAGATTCTAACTTGCATTTGATTTATATTTCTTTATCACTTTATTTTTAACGTACACCTCCAATATTTCTAATTTTACATTTTAATTTCACCAAAATCCAAACTTTGGAGGGTAAAAGATAAGAATCTTTCTAATTTTACATTTTAATTTCACCAAAATCCGAACTTTGGAGGGTAAAAGATAAGAATCTTTTTGATTCTACTTCCCTCTCTTTTTTAATTAATTGAAACATTTCTTTGTTCTGTAAATTTTTCTAAGCTCACTCTTTTTTTTTTTTTATTTATTTTATCAAACATGATATTTAATATTCTGTGAATGTTTAATATTTATATGTGTGACCGCAGTATGTGTGATCATCACAATATATATTGTAATTATAATTGAAATAATATTTTTAACGGTTTACAAGCAATCTTTAAATCCACAGAAATACTTTCGGTTACTTTCTAACCTGCCTCAACTGCCATTAAATTCAAAAACTAAAAGCGGAAGCAAACGTCATCATTTCAAATTCAAATAAATCGTCAAGCTTCTAACATTAAAATACAAGATTTGTGGATTTGAATTGATGACGTTTGCTTCCGCTTTTAGTTTTTGAATTTAATGGCAGTTGAGGCAGGTTAGAAAGTAATCAAAAGTACTTCTGAAGATTTAAAGATTGTTTGTAATTGTTTGTAAACCATTAAAAATATTATTTCAATTATAATTACAATATTGTTTTTAATTAATGGATATTTCATTTATTTTACATACATATATATATAATCCCAATGCATAACGCTATACTGAAATAAATATATACAAATATTAAGCCCTCTATAAACTAATATATAAAATACATTAGAGTTTGTATTTCAAAATAACCAGATCAAAATTATATATATATATATATATATATTGTAACCCTGTACTTTGTACATTGGTTCTTGTACAAGCTAATTTACAGTTAGTAGTCAATAGTGGCTAATGTTTAAAAAAAAATAGTAAGTAATAAATAATATTTAACTATTTAGTGTCTTCATCCAAAAATTGTAGTCTATAAAGCCATTTGCTTAAATTAATATTTTAAAGTCAGAAGAAAAGCTTGTTAAATTAGATTAGGTTATAATAGGATGTATTATAATAAAAATTTAATTAGTAATTTTAAAATGTGTTAGCTATTAAAGATAGGTATTTTAAATAAATAAAGTTGTAAAGACAGTTTAGCTTAAATAAATTCAATTCTTACAGTTAAATAATAATTTTAAATGCAGTTGTTTAAATTAGCCTCAATTTAATGTTAAAGTAGTTTAAAAATAAAGAACTAATTAACATCCTTGTCTAAATGTGTGTGCTTGAATGTTTGCACTTGTATGTGTTTAATAATTACTTGCTCTTAGTTGCTAAATAATATAATTCTAAAACTTAAAATTTCAATGTTAAAACATTATCAAGAAATTATGCAAAATAGAAGGTTAATTTTATTAATTTATTGGATTTATTTTGTTATTAAAAAGAAATGAAAGAAGGGATTATTTTATTTAAGAATAGAATAATTATTTAAAACATTTTTTTTATGTTTAAGTTTCATTAATTAATAAGTTATAGCGTCTCTCTTTCATTCAGAGTTATAGCACGTGATTTTTTTTTGGATTGAGTAGATCAGAGTGATGTATTAGTTATTAATTAACAAAAGGTCAATTAAACTTTTTAAAACCCAGGTGTCCCTCCTAAAAAGGAGTGACTAAATTTGATTGATTAAAGTTTTTTTTTCTATAAAAACAGCTGATCATCATGATAAGGGTGACAATTACAACTTGGTCAACAGCTTCTTAATTCCTGTACTCATTTCCAAAAATGTGTAATTTTTTTTATTACTATTTTTTTTTCTTGAACAAAAGTTTTAAGATTCATTTAAATTTCAAAACCATTAATAAAGTGCTGAGAAAAATATAAGGTAACACTGTCTTTTGTATTCTCTTTCAACATTTGGATTTTCTTATCTATTACTTAAAATGTCTCGAAACACTAAACCAACTCTTCAAAGTAAATTTCTTCGTTTTTGTTTAAGTTTAAACTGCATATTTTGGGTAATATGTTTCAAAAGATTTATTTATAATTTCATGTCGAACTTTATACTAATCCACTTTTGTTGCACTTTATTATTATTATTATTATTATTATTATTATTATTATTATTATTATTATTATTATTATTATTATTATTATTATTATTATTATTATTATTATTATTATTATTATTATTATTATTATTATTATTATTATTATTATTATTATTATTATTATTATTATTATTATTATTATTATTATTATTATTATTATTATTATTATTATTATTATTATTATTATTATTATTATTATTATTATTATTATTATTATTATTATTATTATTATTATTATTATTATTATTATTATTATTAAATTCATTCTAGTGTGGGCCTTGACAATATTCCAGTTTCATTTATAAAGGATGTCTGAATACATTGCTTCTCCTCTTTTGCATATTTTTAATTGCTCTTTAGCAAATGGTACTTTCCTACATCCCTTAAAATTGCAAAGTTGTTCCTATTTTAAGAAAGGATCTAGAGATTTGGTAAGTGACTATAGGCCTATTTCAATTCTACACACTGTTGCTCGAATATTTGAAAGATGTTTATATAATAAAATTATCTTGGATGTCTCTAAGGTTTTGGCACCAGAGCTTCCGATGGATTTTTGCCTAATAGGTCCATTGAGACAAATTTGCTAACTATTTTTGATCACATTTCAAATTCAATTGAGAATCAATCTAGGTTAGATGTTGTTTATTTTGACATGTCCAGGGCTTTTGATAGAGTTAATCATAAAATTCTTCTTAAGAAGCTTTGTAGGTTAGGTTTTTCCAAATTATTAATTAATTGGTTTAACTCTTTTCTTAAGGATAGAATGTCTTGTGTGAGGTTTAATAATAAATTGTCATTACCATATTATTGCTTCACTGGGGTGCCTCAAGGCAGTGTTCTTGCACCTTTATTATTTAATGTATACATTGATGACCTAAAAACATGCATTAAATTTTCACATCTTCTATGTTATGCAGATGATTGCAAAATTTTTAGGCATATTTATTCTTCTAATGACTGTTTTTTACTTCAAAGTGATATAGATAATTTCTTGAATTGGTGCGAAGGTAATTATATAGATATAAATATGGATAAGTGCTCCATTGTCTCTTACTCTAGAAAATATGAAATTTTAAGGTTTTCCTACTATACTGGTGATTCTAAAATTATAACAAATGATCATCAAAAAGATCTAGGAGTAATATTTTCCAATAATGGGTCTTTTCATAATCACATTAATTTTATGGTGAATAAATCTCTTAAAATTATAGGAGCTATTTACAGATATGGAAAAGCATTTAATAAATTTACAAAGATTAAACTTTTTATATCCTTAGTTCTTCCCATCTTGGAGTATGGTTCAATTATATGGAGTTCTCATAACAGTACAGATATCATACGAATTCAGTCTGTTTTTGACAAATTTGCAAAATTGAATAGTTTAGGTAATGAACACTATATTGATTTACTGCTGAGATGAAAAATAAGAGATCTCAAGCTTTTTCATAAATTTATTTCCCAGAATATTTCTGTATCTAATTTGCTTTCTAATTTAGGTATTAAGAAACAGAATTATAATACACGTACTCACAATATTTTTGAACTGAAAATTTGTAAATCTGATGTATTAAGATTTTCCCCTTTTTTTCGTTTACCTAGAACTTATAACAAAGATTTTGGTAATGATGATGTTTTTAATCTGAATTTTAAACAATTCACTAAGGTCCTCATAAAAAATATTATCCTTAATTTCATGTGATATATTGCCCTTTTAATTATTTGTGCATTTTATTGTTTTTCTATTTTATTGGTATTATTTTATTTTTTATTTTTTTTTTTGTTTTGTATTTTTAATGCTTATTTAGATTTATATATGATAATGAAATTACTGTGCAATCTATAATTGGCTAAATGCCGTTGATATGTACATTAAATAAAGAATTGAATTGAATTATTATTATTATTATTATTATTATTATTATTATTATTATTATTATTATTATTATTATTATTATTATTATTATTATTATTATTATTATTATTATTATTATTATTATCCATCTTCATCCCTTTTCCCACCATCATATTCCCCCCTATCTGTATTCCTCTCCCTATCCACCATTCCCATTTTCCCAATCTCCATCATCATCATTTTCCCCCCATCCATCATCATTCTACATCCCTTCACCCTTATTTATGTTTTCGGTAGGTATAATTCTTATCAAAGTATAAGATTGGTACTTGAGGAGGGATTTAACCCCTGCTCATAAATATGCTTACTTGAAGCTGCGGGAAAGAATGTATACATGCGTGAATTATTGAACAATATTACGGGTAGATGCTTAAACTATATTCTAATTACACATATAAAATAAACTGATTAATGCTAATTAATAGAAAAGAGTAATTTTAAACATTATTACCAACTTTTTTTAAAAGATTTTTCTGGCTAATTAAATTTCAAAATTCTTTTGTTAAAAACTTATTTTAAATATTTCAAAAAAGAAAGGGATCAAGTTTTTCTACAATAATAATACTAATTCTAAAATTATGGCTGTATAAGCTGTCAAAAACCCCAATTGAAGATGATAAAAAGTGTCTTTTATAGCTAATTTTTTTTCTAAACATAATAAATTAAAGTGAACTCTAAAAACAATAAACATTCATACATGATTTATATATATGATATTAAATAATCATGCATAAAATAAAATAAAAATACATTTAAATCTAACAGTACAATTAATAAAAAAAGTAATATGAAAATACAAAAGAAAAACACTTATAATAATCCCTCGCTTATTTTAAGATATCAAAAAGGTTATATTACTACTAAGCCCTTCAAGGTAGTAGATTGAGTTTCCCTCTATTGATTAAAGATGTAGCTATCTTTACTTATTCTCTAGGTGTCTGGGTGGTTAGTTAAGTCGTATATGTAGGCTGGCTTTAGGAGGTCAGTTTTCTAAAGATTTATGATTTCATGATATGTTGGTTGATGAAGGTTCTGCTCAGAGCATGGAATTCATCTTGGTAAAATGTGTAGCCCAGAATATTGTGAAAAACACCACTATGATAAATTGATTGGCTCATTGTACTACTGTGGGTCACTTGTCCCAGACAAATCTCTGATAATTAGAATCTAATAAAATTAGCTAGCTGAATCTATTCAATTAATAAATGACTAAATTATATCTGGATATATTAAATTAATAAATGAATAGTTACTCTATAGCTTCTGCCTCCCTTGAATAAAACAATAGATTTTGCGGAGCTTTTATGGTCATTTATTTTATTGTTTAATGACACAAAATTTTCTAATATTTTCAAGATTAGCTTTACTATATGGTGAAAATGAACTGAATTCAGACCCATATAGCTATGTAGTTTGTTTGACTGGATTTGAAGATATTTACATATCTAAAAAATTCATGCATTCAAACTGATAGACCATGTTTCATAAATGTTGTTAGTAGAGTTGGTGTTTAGATCTAGTTTCTGGTCTTCCTACACTTTACTGATGTGAGCCAACTAGCTCAAAATCTTGGTTTAAAGGTTAGAGACAATTTGAAAGAGATACTGAATTCTATCTCTCTCAGCATTTATGTAAACAAAGCTAATGTGATATGATGTATCTGGCTTCTCCTTAAACGAAGTCAAGAATATCTCTGCAACTATGCCCAGATAAACCTGTTAGCCACTTTATTTTCCATTCCCCACTCTAAGTCTTCACATATTCTGCCCCATTCCATTTCCACAACATAATCTTTGTCAACTCTATGGCCTTTAAATTTAAATCCCCCTTATCTTTTCACAAACCCAGCATAAAAACTAATAACTCACTTTCTGTATAGTCACTTTGTTCATACATATTCTCCCATAACTTCATTATCTGTACCCTTTCTGCTTTCAAGCAATTACATTCAATCAACAGATGCTTAATATTTTCTACACCTTCCTTACATAATTTGCACACTAAATCACCCATAGTTTTCCATTTACACATATATTCTCTTATTGCTAAAGATCCCGTTCAAGCCTTAAACAATAAACTACTTTCCTTACTATTATCATAAATTAACTCGCTTCCAATATTCTGTTTACTTCTATATTTAAACTCTTCTTACCCTCCATACTACTTCTCCATCTCTCCAACTCCCTATTTTTTATTGATCCTTCTATTCTTTTATCCCATTCCTTATCACTATAACACTCAACAATCCTCCTAACACAATCATCCCACCTTTTATACAAGTATACCGATATAAATTCTTTATCCAAATCTTTTGCATACCGCATTACCTTTCTCAGCCATCTTGTTACCTGCCCTTTACTCATAACCCAATTAAACACTATTTTGGCTATTCTTTTACTATCCATAAACTGTAACCTACCAAACATTTTCATTTTACTTTTTGCATCTCTCATATAAAAACATGACCATCCCATTTCTCCTTGAATTGTCCTCCTTTGCTGTCCACATCTCTGCATCTAATGCATGTCTTCCTACTTCCCTTTGTACTTTATCTAAATAATCTAAAATCCTTTTACTAACATATAATACATCATTACCATATGTTAATCCTGCTACTGCAACTCCATTCCATACAATTCTAGCTACATCATATTTATTATATGAAAATACTGTTAGTTTCTTTACCAAACCCTTTCTTTTCTTTGCTTCATTTACCAATTTTTTCTCCCATTCATCCAAGCAATTTTCCTGATTACATAAGATGATTCCCAAATACCTATATCTATCCACCACACTTAACCTTATATCCCCCATAAAAAACTACATCCTCTCTTTCCCCAGTATTCACCATCATTATATTTGATTTTTCTTCACTAAATTTAATCACCATCTCTTTACCCACCCTTGAACATGTCCTCAACATAGTATCCATATCTTGTCTTCTTTCTGCACATAAAAAGATATCATCTGCAAAAAAAAGACCTGGCAGAGTATATATTCCTTTGCCACCTATTAACGGTATCTGGACCCCTATTCCTAATCTTTCTATTGCTTTCTCCATTTCACTCAAAAACAACTACAACCAAATTGGTGACATAGGGCATTCTTGCCTTAATCTCACCCCATTTTTAACTTTAACTGATTCTATATCCCCATATTGGTAAGTATAATAATTATTTTCATATAATTTCTTAATAATATTTACTAAAGCTTCATCCATTTCCAAATTGGCTAATCTTATCCATAATCTATTTCTATTTACTCTATCATATGCTTTCTCTATATCTACAAAACTCATATATAATGATCTACCAGAATTCCTACTCATCTCCATAAGTTGTGTAACTACAAACAAACTATCTCTTATATGCCTAGACCTAAAACCTCCTTGCATTTCCCCCACTACATTATTCTCTTCCATCCATTTTACAACTCTTCCAGCTACCATATATGCGAAAACTTTATATAACACTGATGTTACCGCTATTAGTCTATAATTATTTAACTTTCTATGATCCTTACCATTTCTTTTAAATAATAATCTTATTCTTGTATTACTCCAACTACCCGGAAAAACTGTCTTCTGTGCCATCTTATTAAAACAAGATAATAACTTTGCTTTTGCTCTATACCCTAAATTCATTACCATCTCTGCTGCCCATCCATCTAAACCTCTCACCTTTCCACTTTTCAATCTCTTTCCTGCCTCATTCAATTCATTTTTTGTGAACCTAATATTCCTGCTACTATCTGCTTTCATGTTTCTATCACTTATTCCTTCACATCTAACATCTTTTCTATATCCATTACATATCTATTTAAGATTTTCTCTAGCTCACCTCTAGAGCTACGTTTTACTCCCTCATCATCTATTAATACTATCTCTCTTTCCCCATACATTTCTCCTTTTAATGTAATTCCAACATTTTTTACTCCCATCTCTTCCACTTTTATTAATATCCTCCAACAATTTATTATTTAACTTCATTCTCTCTCTATAATTATCCATTTAAGCTAGCTTCTTCTTTTCTAAATACTTTCCCCATTTAGCATTAATATCATTTTCACTTTCTTTATTCTTAATAGCACACTTATATTCTCTGCATGCTTTTTCCCTCTCTCTTACACTTTTCCTAACTCTCATTTTTTATTACACTCTTCTGCATATTCTCGACTAAAACCCTATTTGCCACTTTTTCTATTTAACCACACCAGTCCTTATACTCATCCCCAACCAACTGCTCCATGGTTTCTTCAACTTTTATTTTATACTCTTCCAACTTATTCTTATTCACTCTCCATCCACATCTTTCACTATTATTTCTACCTTTGTTTCTATCATTCATCACATTACTAACCATTTCTATTACAATAAAGTTATGATCACTATTACACACTCTCTCTTCATTATCAAACACCTTAATTTTCTGTATTTTATTCATTCCCTCTTTCTCTACCAATACATAATCTATTGTGTGAAATACTTTATTCCTAGACTATGTGTATTGTCCAACATACACATTTGAGAAATTCCCAATGCTCAAATTTACTCTTTGACAAAATTCCTTCAAAAACTGACCATTCTTATTATCTACATCATCAATTTCTTCAATATGTTCATTCATATCCCCTATAACCATTATTCTCTTCCCCTTTTCTTTAAAACTCTGTATATCCTTAACTAGGCATTCATATATATTGTTCCACTCTATTACAGTTTGACTATCTCCAGTGGTGATATACACTACAGCCACCATCCATTCTTGCCTACACAACCTTATTTCAAACCACAAATACTCTTGACATTTAACAGTATTTAAATTTTTTCTCAATATAACACCTATTCCACGACCCCTTTTTTCTTTTTCTTTTCTGTTTATACCCTGCCATACTACTTCTTCCAAAATAGGTTCTTCTTCTTCTCTTAGATGAGTTTCCATTACTGCTAATACCTCAAGCCCTTCATTTTCAATTGCTTTATTTAATTCCAGCCATTCTTCTGGTCTCCTACCACCTTGCATATTCAAAAACCCAATTTTAACAATTTCTTCTTTCCTAACTACTCTTTTATAAATTCTTTTGATTCCTTCTTCTCCATTACATTTATAACAAACTTTCTTACCACTAATCTTACAAAACCATTCCCTCTCCACATCTACACTTATATCTAAATCAACCATTTTTTGCTTATTTCTTATATCCCCTCCAGTCTTCTTTTTTGATATTACAATTTAAAAGCCCACCCCCTTTTAAAAGTTTTCCGAACTATATTCTTTTAATATCAGACTCCCTAAAACTTCACTTACTTATTTTCCTAAGTGCAAACTATCTTTACTATATAATTTCCTCTTTTCAATAAACCAATCCCATACATCCACAAACACAACATTATTTCTCTCATGCATTTTTTTTACTCTCTCATTTATAGAACAGGTTCTATCTAACAAATGCCTCTTATCAAATCTTGGTAATAGTCCCACTACTCCTACTCTTCCTTTAATCTCTCTCAAATTTGTAATCAATTATACATACTCATCCATTACTTTCTCTGATGGCTCTAAAAATTATTAGTCCCTACCATTACATAAACATCTCTACTACCTTGCTTTCTTACTTTATCTGTCACATCCCTAATTTTTGCTCCAGGCAAACATACTCTAACATACCTGCTTCTATTTTCCCTTGCAGTTATATCTCCACATTCTTTTATTAGTGAATCTCCTATCAATACTGCCTCGTAGTCTACTTTCTCTGCTCCATTTGTAATCTTTTCTACCACCTTCTGAACCTCCTTATCCATTTCTTTCTTATCATTTCTACTCAATAAATTCCTTTATCTCCTCACACTTCATCTCTAACAATTTTAACTTTACTTCTACATCCTTCATTTCTTCCTCTATCTTACTTATTCTCTGACTAACCATCTCCATTGCATTATTACTTCCTCTACCCATATTTTCTGGCATTCCACTAAAACCATACTCTGTCCTATCATTCTTAACTACATTTTTCCCCCTCTCCTCTGACTTTCTCTCTAGACTACCTACACTTAAAAACCACTTTCTCACCTTTTTAATCACATTTACACACTGATTACATATCCAGAAACCTGTTACATCCTTCCTATTCGTATTCAAACATTTCAAATGATACACTTCTGCACACACTGTATACTCTACTAGCACTCATCTAACTCCTTTCTGCGATCGTAAATACATTGTACCATACAAATGCAATCCATATTCTTATTTTTCAGGTCACCTATTCTATGTTTGACTTTATAATACCTCTCCTATTCTTCAAAAACCCTTATACTGAAAAATAATTTTTTTTTTACTTTTTCCTACGCTTGATCAAACTTCAACCACGTGTTACTAACATTAGGCCTTTTATCTCAAAATAAATGCCTATTTTAAAATTTAAAAAACCTTCAGTAACAAACTTAACTAAAACGAATTAAACTTACATACAATTTTTTTTATAAATACCTCTTTTATTCTTCAAACACCCTTATACAGAAAAATAAAAACTTTTTTGCTTTTTACAAACCTGATCAAAACTATACCCACGTGCCTTCTTATGTTAGGCCTACTAAACAAATGTTGCCTTTTTTCTCAAAACAAATACCTATTTTAAAATTCACAAAACCTTCAGTAACAAACTTAACCAAAACAAATTAAACTTACATACAACTTTTTTATAAATATCCTTACGCTATCACACATTCAAGAAGAACTTTAAAAAAAAAAAAAACTTCTAACCCAAAATGGAGAACAAAAATCTTTCAGACAGTTAAACACAAAAATTTTCAATCTTTCAAATAACTCATTCTCTTGATCACAATTTATACTTTCATTCACAATAATTATTTCTTATATGGCTGCTCTCAAAAGATCAATCTCGCATGTATAGAAAATTAGAACTAAAACAAATTTTAAAAATATCAAAATTCAACTTAGCTCCGTTTGCTTCTAATGCCAAGATGATGTGATGTGATGTATTATGGCTTCTCCTTAAACGAAGTCAAGAATATCTCAGCAATTATGCCCACATAAACCTGTTAGCCACTTTCTTTTACATTCCCCACTCTAAATTTACCCATAATCTGCTCTATCCCATTTCCACAACATAATTTTTGTCAACTCTATAACCTTTATATCTAAATCCCCCTTATCTTTTCCCAAACCCAGCATAAAAACCAATAATTCACTTTCTGTATAATCACTCTTTTCATATTTATTTTTCCACAACTTCATTATATGTACCCTTTCTGTTTTCAAACATTTACATTCAATTAACAAATGCCTAATATTTTCAATTCCTTCCTTACATAATTTACAAAATAAATCACGTATATTTTTCCATTTACATGTATATTCTTTTGTAGCTAAAAATCCTGTTCGAGCCTTAAACAATGAACTACTTTCCTTACTATTAACATATATTAACTCACACCTAATATTCTGTTTATTTCTATATATATTTAAACTCTTTTTACTCTCCATACTATTTCTCCATCTCTCTAACTCCCTAGTCTTTATTAATAAATTTATTCTTTTATCCCATTCCTTACTACTATAACACTCAATAATCCTCTTAACACAATCATCCCATCTTTTGTACAAATATACTGATATAAATTCTTTATCCAAATCTTTTGCATACCGCATTACCTTTCTCACCAATCTTGTTACCTGCCCTTTACTCATAACCCAATTAAATACTATTTTAGCTATTCTTTTATTATCCATAAACTGCAATCTACCAAACATTTTCATTTTACTTTTTGCATCTCTCATATGAAAACTCGACCATCCCAATTCTCTTTGAATTGCCTCCCTTGCTGTCCATACTTCTGCATCCAATGCAAGTCTTCCTACTTCCCTTTGAGCTTTTTCTAAATAATCTAATATCTTTTTACTAATATATAATGCATCATTACCATATGTTAACCCTGCTACTGCAACTCCTTTCCATATAATTCTAGCTACATCATATTTATTATATGAAAATACTGTTAATTTCTTTATCAATCCCTTTCTTTTCTTTGCTTCATTTATCAATTTTTTCTCCCATTCATCCAAATAATTTTTCTGATTACTTAAAATAATTCCCAAATAACTATATCTATTCACCACACTTAACTTAATATCTCCCAATAATGCACTATTGGTAAAGCTCCATCTAGGGATCATAAAATGCAAGCTATAAGCAAGTTCCAAAATTATAACTTGTTTTGTTTATCATATATATATATATATATATATATATATATATATATATATATATATATATATATATATTGTAGGATACTTACCCTGAGAATTTTTTGACCTCACTGCACGACCTTGCATTTCAAACTGATTATGTATGTTTACAATTACAAATTCTCCCAAGCCATTAAACGTATAATTAAACCCATCTAAAGTTACTATATGAGGATCTCCTATACCAATCGCTAAAAAGGTAAAATAATAATCAAATAATATTAATATATTATTATGCTTTATATAAAAAATATACATCATATAAATAAAGTTTCTTGAACAAATAATTTTTGTGACATTTTACTTGTTCGTATTCAATTTTTATGAAATTTTTCCTTATTAAATACATATGCTGAAATAAATTGTAAATATACAACTTATACATACATCGATCACCCCTCCATATTTTCAAATTTTTAAAATTATATATAGAAGTACATATGGCACTAAATGAGAAATATTATTTTGTGATTTAATTCCACACATCTCTCCATTAAGTACCTTAATTTGAACAACTTACCTCAACATATTATTTATTAAATTTTGAAAAAAAATCTCGAATACAATCCTATGCTTAACGATTAATATCCCCCACATTGTTCATATTGATGGCATCTCAATCTTTCTAACATCACAAAAACAAACTCTAGTAAGACTTCAAATTTTTCCAAATATAGATGAGTAAATATAAACTGGCTGCAGAAAGGAGTTTGCTATTAACTGAAAGGAGACCCTTTGATTCCTCTTGGAAGACTTAAAGGAACCGAGCAGGGCAAATTCCTAATGTCCACTCCATATGTTCTTGTCGTTGCAGCTGTTATTACTATGTGATTATTCATATAGTATATGAACATGGATGGGCTGCTCACCAACACGCATTAGCCAGCGAGATGAGTTTATTGGCTTTTTACCTCTGAGTTTAAGATAAAGAAACACCATGGTCTTTCTTCTCAGTGCCTGATAAGGCAGAATGAATGTTTGTGTAACTGATAAATATTTTTCCAATACATATATACAATTATGACAGACAAAAATAAAGCATGTCTCTTATTCACAGGAGGCTGTAAAGTCACCAACTAAGGCAGCAGTTGGTGGCCGAAGGCGGAGGGTGCTAAGAATCCCCTGATTGGGGACCCAGGCTGCCATTTGATGATGACTTTTTATGTAGGTACTTACAACTGCAGATCACTTTCAAGTGAAGGAAGATTGCAAGAATTAGAAGAAGAACTGTGTTATATTAAATGGGACATTATTGGACTTTGTGAAGTTAGAAGAAAAAGTGAAGAAATAATTGATTTAAAAAGTGGAATATACTCTATTATAAAGGCACACATATTGAAAATACAAGTGGAGTAGGATTCATTATAAATAAAAAGTGGAAGAACAATATTGTGGAGATTGATGGTGTATTGGACAGAGTGGCAAGATTAGTTATACAACTTAATAGCAGATACCAAATTCAGATAATTCAGGTTTATGACCCAACAAGTTCTCATAGTGATGAAGTAGTAGAAGATTTTTATATGGATGTACAAAAGGCTTTTGATCAGAGTAAACAACATTTTAAAATTGTTACGGGAGACTTTAATGCTAGAATTGGTAGACAAATGAAAGATGAAATTGCTGTAGGTAATTTTGGTTATGGTAATAGAAATGAGAGAGGACATAGACTTGTGGAGTTTGCAGAAAAAGAAAAACTTTATATTATGAATTCATTTTTTGGAAAAATGTTAAAAGGAAATGGACATGGAAGCATCCAAATGAAGGTACAGCAGAATTGGATTATATTTTGACTAACAGGAAATACATATTTCAAGATTGTAATGTTCTTAATAAATTTAACACAGTAAGTGATCATCGATTAGTAAGGTGTAAGTTATGTGTTAATGTAAAACTAGAGAGACAAAAATTATTAAGACAAACAATATTTACAGTTGATATTTTCCTAATCTTCAGAAACATTCTAATGAATTTAAATTAGAACTTACAAATAGGTTTCAAGTGTTAGGAGATTTTGAACATGATTCAGATTTGAATGAAATTAATAGGAAAATTACTGATACACTTTTAAAAACTGCAACAAAAATAGCTGGTAGAAAAAAGCAGCAATTGACTAATAAAATTTCTACTGAGACTAGATAATTTATGAAGAAAAGAAGGAATATGAAGATATACAAAAATGATGTATTAAAAAGAATTGAATATCTCGAATTTTGTAAAATGGTACGGAAAAGAGTTGAAAATGATATAAGAAAGTATAACTGTGAAATAGCAAGGAAAGCTGTAGAAGAAAATAAAAGTCTCAAGAATGTTAAACAACATTTTGGTTTTGGTAGGAAATTTATATCTGCAATAAGAAAAAAAGATGGAATTATTACTAAAAAGAGAGATGACATCATGAAATTGGTAGAAGATTTTTATCAAGAATTATATAGTAATAAAGAACAAGTACCTCCTATATCTATTACATCTTCCGAATTGCCCAGAATTTTAAATGAAGAAGTGAGACATGCAATTAAATGTATGAAGAAAGGAAAGGCTCCAGGAAATGATGGAATTATAATTGATATATTAAAAGAAGCAGGTGAAGAAATAGAAACAATTTTAGCAAAGTTATATATCAAATGTCTAAATGATAAAGATGTACCGGAAGATTGGAAGAATGCAGTAATAATATTAATATTTAAAAAAGGTGATAAGGAAGATATTAAAAATTACAGACCTATCAGCCTTTTATCAGTTTTATATAAAAAATTTTACCAAGATAATTACAACTCGTCTACAGAGATCTTTGGATTTCCACCAACCAAGAGAACAAGCTGGATTTAAAAGTGGTTTTAGAACAATAGATCATATCCAGATATTGAGAGAAGTCATAGAAAGGACAAATGAATATGAGTTGTCATTATGTTTTGGATTTGTAGATTATGAAAAGGCATTCGATTCTATACACATTTTTTCAGTGATTAAAGCATTGGATCATCAAGGTATAGATTCAGGATATTGTCATATTTTAAAGAATATTTATAAAAATGCAACAGCAACAATTAGATTACATAATGATACTGGAAAAATCAACATTGAGAAAGGTGTAAGACAAGATGACTCCATATCTCCAAAACTTTTTACAGCAGTGCTGCAAGAAGTATTTTGTGGATTAAAATGGGAAACTAAAGGTGAAAATAAATGGAGAGTATTTAAGTCATTTAGATTTCACAGATGATATAGTTGTTTTTGCAAATAATGCTTCACAGCTGCAGGAAATGTTGCAGGAGTTAGCAGATGAAAGTAGAAAAGTAGGACTAAAGATAAATGTTAAAAAAACTAAAGTAATGTTTAATCGATTTGTTCAAAATATGAAAATAAAAATTGATTATGAAGAATTAGAAGAAGTTAACAGTTACAAATACCTTGGTCAGATTATTAATACAGATGGAAACATAATGGAGGAAATTAATCATAGAATTAAACTTGGTTGGAGTGCTTTTGGTAGAAATAACTTGATACTAAAAGGAAATATGCCTATGTGTTTGAAAAGGATGTTTTTTAACAAATGTGTTTTACCAGTTTTTACTTATGGATCTGAGACTTGGACACTTAATAGAAGAGCAATACAGAGACGTCAGACCACTCAAAGGAGTATGGAGAGATGTATGTTGGGAGTAACAAGAAGGGATCGAAAATGCAATGTATGGGTGAGACAACAAACAGGTGTTACTGACCTTATTGAAAAAATTAAAAGATTGAAATGGAGTTGGGCTGGACATATTGCTAGAACAGATGATAATAGATGGACAATTGAAATTTTAAACTGGATTCCAAGAGATTGTAAAAGATCCAGAAAGAGATCACATGTCAGATGGATGGATGAAATAAGAAAATGTGCAGAGGTGTTGTGGAGTAGAGAAGCTAAAGATCGGAGAAGATGAATTAAACTTGGAGAGATCTTCATCCTGCAGTGGATTGATAATGGTTGATGATGATGATAATGATGAAATGTAAACGAGAATTTAGCTCACAAAAAACATGATTGGTCTATATATACGACACAAATCATAAACAATATTTTAAAGAAAAACCTAATCAATTCTTAGACCTTTCTTTTCATCTTAGTAACGCATCACTGTGCTCTTTAAAACAGGAAACAATTAAAATTTGGAAATATTCAACCACTTTCAAAGACATATCTCATTTTATTCAAATGTATCCCTATTTAATTTACTAATAAATACTAAGATCACATAACTGTTCTCCAAAAATAATCTATGTATATACTTTTATTATACAAATCTATTTTTTGAGTAGAAAGTTACTATGAGGAAAACGTCTGTTTTCAATATCCACTGTCATTTATTTCAAAACAGCTAACATTTACGTATGCCTACTTTCAAGATTAAAAAAGCAATCTAGTTACATTTTGTGCTGCACTATTTCTCTATCACAAAATACTGTTCAAATTTATTCATAACAAGCCATTATTACTCATTGGATACTGGAAATGTTTTAAAATACTCCACTCCTTTCTATACCCAACTTTAACCCACTCATGAATAGATAGAAATATTGAGAGATCTATTCATTACTGCATTCTCCGCTTTTAGATGGTGATGAAAAATGATGCTAAACCTAAGCAATAGAAAGCTTATTTGACAGTTCAGGTTTTGGTCACAAGCAAATTTTTTGATTTGTTGTCAGTATAAACTTAGAATATTTGCATACATTATTTTTATATACATATAAAGGACAATGTATGAACGTTGATACTCAGTGCTAGCTTTCTTATAAAGATGAAGAAAACATCACACTGTTTCTTTGTATATCCCATTTGTGACAGTATTTAAGCATCAATTTCAGTGGTATTCAATAATTCTAGTAAAGTCATTCAAACTCTAATTTAAAAATTTAATATGAGTATATACCCTAATATTAAAATAAGTTCATTCATCATCTATACATTGTGGTGAACTAGATGTATTTTTATACCAACAGTTCCAGAAGGCATCCAAGTATTTTCTGGAACAAATTATAACAAATTCATGAAAGAAATAAAAATAACTTTCTCATAATACTTTTTCCCATTGATTCTTAATACTTTGATGAAAAGATTCTAGTTTGATACTTTTTTTCTTCAGTGACAAATTATAGATATTCTTGTACTAATTATATAAAACCACTTATGTTACTTTGTAATCTCTATTATCTTTTTCTTTTTTATGATATTCTTATGTATGTAATTCATCATATACAATGTATTCCATTATTGTCCAATAAATTTCTTTGAAACATAATGTGTACATTAGCTGTGACCTGTTTTTATGTCACATTTTCTTGCAATGTTCTTGCAATTTTTCAAATAATTCAGTATACCGTAATGGCTAAAATACAGAATATTTAAATAAAAATTAAGAACATGAAATTTCTTCAATTTTTTCTATTGAATTTTCATCACACACAATTTATTACTAAATGCACAATGCATAAAATCATCTCCTTCCTTTCTTTTCTTACCAATAATACACTTATGATGATAGCTGTTTTGATTTGATTGAAATTAGTATTCGTAAAGGTTTGAATGTAAAATTGCTTGACTGAATAATTTACCTAATGCACATACACTTCACAATTTATAAACAATTATTAATAATTTACGAGTAAAAGATACTGTTTAATGCACTGTACTGTACCCCCAGGCTATGCTGCAGTACTAGCAAGAATCATACAAGTAATAAATTTCTCTCAAAAAAATTGCTCAAAAACAAGTAAAATACAAAAACAGAAATCGGTCAAAACAAGTAAAATAGAAAATATGTCCCTCAAAAGTACAAAAAATGTATAAAAAAATAACCGAAACATATAAAACACCCCCCCACACACACACACACACACAGACACACACAAATTTCTAAATACAATTTATAAAATCCAAATTAGTGAAACCAAGTACAACACACATGAAAAAACACAAGTTTATAAATTTAATTCCAAAAGAAAAAAGCATATTTGATCATAACTTGCACATTTTAAAATTTTTATTTTACAATTATTAAAAAAATACTTACAAAAGATAGACGTCATGGACAGATGTCACAGTACAATAACAATGCATAATTTAACAGCAGACTTTAGCAAAAACTTATTTAAAGAAGGTAATTCTGTAAATCAAAGTTCAAAATATAATATCCCAATGCAATTTCAAAGTATGCAAAAAGATCATTCAAATTTTGAGGATTTTGCAGCAAAATTATTTAGAGAAGCTTGTTCAAACAGATCGCAGCACACTTAATTAATAACAGCAGATTAAAAAAATAATTTAGCACAAGACATGGACAGATTATAGCAATTTAAAAATTTTTAAACTTACAACAAATATATTCTAATGGCTTGTAATGTACCAGTGAATACATCTTGATTATAATGCGGTTGACATCACATGAACTAGGCTAAGTATGAGTCCATGTGATAACAAGTGTTGCCCCTCTTTTTTATTACACCATTTCACTAGGCCCCAAAGTCTTTCTATTTTTTGCATATACACTCCAGTAGAAGGATCTACAAAATTATAAGTGTGATTTACTTTGAAATGTTGGTAACCTACAGCATTCAATTTATCACTTGTATAGGCCTTCCAATAGTCAGAATATATGTAGTATCATGATGCAATATGTTGTCTAATGTCATTTAGGAGAATAGACACTGTTTGACCTGGAATAGTGACCATGAAACACTCTTTTGTTTCTCTGCTTAAACTATCAAATAACCACTATTGTGGAAAACTAATTCCCAGTTGGTTTTTGTTTTTGCTAAATACAGTTTCATCAATCTCTCCAATTTTTTCTGGGCCTTCAATTTTGCAGGATGGGTGATAGCTGAATTTCTTTACAGGTTTCTTCCAACATTGCTTCCATGCAATGACAGAGCTCCTGTTCAAATTTAAATCATATATTCCCAATTTTAAGGTCAATTGGTCTTTACTCCAATAATAAATGATTTGGATGACTATAACAAATAATAATCTGAAGACCTAAACCAGGTTCCTTTCTGTAGTTCTATGAGACAATGGCACTCACCAATGTTGCATTTTTATTGTGTCCTTGAGCTTATAAAAAGTCTCATTTGATGACCATTGATAAACACTTTTTGAGAGGGTAGAACACTTTTACTTTGTAATAACTCCACTCTCTCATGTTCTGCCTTTGGGAGATCCCAAATTTTCATCATTTTGAGTAAAAAAAGATGGTAAGACACTTTATCTAGTTACATTTCAGTGTGGATTTTTGAAATGTTGCGTGAATATTTGTGCATATTGAATATTGTATTTATTTGCATAAAAAATTAATCACAACAAATTGTATTTCTAGCACTTTAAAATAATTAATATGTCATAATAAAAGTAAGCAGGTATTTCAAAAGACTAATCAAGTTAGATTTTGATTAAATTTATTGGCCCAAGGAATTGTTTTTAATGTAAAAGATCTATTAAACTTTCTAATGCTGTAGGTAAAGTCTGTCTTTGCAGTCCTTGATGTGTCACCCAATTTAAAGTTCTTTCCATTTCGTATTATTCTAGGTGCCATTGCTGGACAGTTTCCAGGAACCATCACACTCTAGATGCTGTCTCATCTGATGCAAATGTGGGTAATGTAATTTATTGTGTGACCCCTACATTTTAGAGATCTGCAATACATTTAAAAATATATTTAAATAAGACACAATTAGCATAAGCAATCTACATCTCAATTTCAAAGTTTTTTTATATCTTTGTAAATTCTTATCATCATATTCCAGGAGCAATCATGCCTGGTTTGGCACTGTTTTTATTGCTGATGATGACTTTTTTCTGTGGACAATGTGTTTATTTCCATGGTTATTGGCCAGCTTGCTTTAGAGTGGAAACTCAACATTTTATTACTAGTAATTTTTTTAATTTATCTCTTATTTTACTTTATGCCCAAGGGCCTTTTTGCTATTATGTCAATATAGAAAATCATTTCCATTCTAAGATTAAAAATATTTATTTTGTTTTAAATGAAATATGAACATTAATTATATAATACAAACTTTTCAAGTATTTTCAGTGTCACTTAACTTTTAAAAAAAATATCTCTCTTATCTAACTAAAATTTTAAATTATTTATATTTTTTTATATATGTGTTTAATATCATTTCCATTCTCATAAATTTCTTTTAAATTAATAATTTAAAAATAAGCATAAATGCCTGCATAGATTCATAAGATTGTTGTTTTAAGGTGTGTTAATGTTAGGCTAATTGTTTCATTGTTAAATTGGTGCTGGTGCATAGATGTACTGATGTTTTGTGTCAATGTAATCTGAGTAGGTGCATTGAATACTCGTTCCCTTGTACTGCATTAGCATACAGGGCATAATACCCACCTGAACATATGGCCCAAAAGTGTAGCCATTGCATTGTCAATGGTCGTAGTCATATTTCTTATACCACTGATTGACTTACACTCTGGTTAGGACAATAACCTGGCAAAGACTGTTATCCCCATTTACAGAGCATCTCATATATATATATATATGGATGTGTGTGTGTGTGTGTGTATAAAATAAATAAAATATCCATTAATTAAAAACAAAATTGTAATTATAAGTGAAATAATAAATTTAACGGTTTACAAACTATTACAAACAATCCTTCGGTTAATTTTATAAACCTGCCTCAAACATTATCAATTCAATTCCCACAAATCTCATATTTTAATGTTACCAGCTTGTTGATTTATTAAATGCATTTTATTCCTGTTTATAAAAATTGCCTCTTTAATTTTTCTTTTACTATGGTTTCTCATGAAGAATTTTCACATTTTCAAAATCAAATCTAAATTTATATTTACATGTTTTTTCATGATCAAAGAAAACTGAAGGAGACATTAAATCACCATTATTTTTACTTTTTACATTCTTATATAACAATTCATTCTCCCTCAATCTCATCTCAATACTGCACCTAGATTCACCTATATATGAATTTAATGGCAGTTGAGGCAGGTTTATAAAATTAACCGAAAGTACTTCTGCGGATTTAAGAATTGTTTGTAATAGTTTGTAAATCGTTAAATTTATTATTTCAATTATAATATATATATATCAAATAATTTCGTTTTTTGTATTACCCATTGGGCAGTGGATCGTTCCTGTCTGTGGCTGAAATTTATTAATGATCATGGGGAATATATGTTCATTCCTTCCCATCATGATTCTTTATTTATCAAATGATATCATGCTACAGATGCAAATTCCTATTAGCATGGTTGCATTATGCTAAAATTCTCATTTTACATTGATCACATCGGTATATCAGTAAGCTAGCGTTGGTTTAAATGCGAGATTTTAGCCTAAAATTAAAAAGGATCGGGTTTGTTATATGCGTAATCTATGAAGCATATTCACACTTAGTAAAATATTAAAATTGAATTAAATGTATTAAAATCTTCCATCTGTGCATATAATTCAAATCAAATGTATTCACTAGTTAATTTAATTTTCAAAATTTTCTTTTTAGTGTGTGTGTGCGTTATAAAAAAAATATTTTGTTCAATTAATTTTGGCAGTAATTTATTTATACATTTTTAATAATATTTAAAATTAAAAATTAGAGATTTAAAAATTCTGAGTGATAATTTTAAGTTCAGCTTCTCCCTGAGCTAGTGACTGGGGTTTTCGGTTCGATAAAAGAGGAACCTACTATATAAATTTTCCAGGTTCAAATGGTCTGCTAGCTATATATATATTGTAACAGAAATAATAATATTAGAAAGAAATTAATTATTATAATATTCTTAATCTTTAATGATAATAGTTTTATTTTTCATTGTTGTTATTTTATATGGAGAAATGAGATAATTTATTTATTTCATTATTAGCATAACAGAATTAATGTTTAGGATAGTTGCAAACGGGCTATAATGTTATGTTTAATTAATTAGAAATAGACACCCAAATAGAGCACGATATGCATATGTTCTTATTTATATGTTAGCATCATCCTTATTTAATTATAAATTGTATTTTAGCTAACACAGTGAATTCATTTCTCATTTAATTTACTCGGTTACAAATAATGAACCGCTAGAACATATCATATATCCTGTTTAGTGTTTAGTTATTGAATTATAGCAACTATCATTTTATCACTCATCTATATATTAAACGGTTACAAAATAGCAGCCTCTTTTTCATCATTACAAATTATTTTTTACTGTTACAAATGATACAGATTGTAAGCATATGTTAATAATGGATCATTTTATATCTATTTCTATTTATTTCTGTTACAAATGTCACACCAACTAGGGCTCGAAATAAGCCAAATAAGGGCTTGAAATACACCACATACCTGAGAGATATGTAGTATATAATGATGACAGATGTATAGTTTAACAATTTTTTTTTTTGTGTGTAAATTTTTTTTTATTATTGATACAAATATTTTGGCCTTATGTTTAGATGATGATTATTACTGTTATTGCATTTTTTGATGATGATAAATGAATACAGCCATTAAACAGCTTAATTTCAATTTTTAAAATATAAAGATATCACAACTTATAATAAGTGTCAAAGTTAATGGCACTGTTTTTTTTAAATAATTTTGCTTACCAGTGAAATATAGTATTGCTGCTAGATAAGCATAGAAATATAACCTTGAATTGTAGAATAATAATTTTGTTCATATTTGAAAAGTTTGTGTTATAGAAAATCTATGATTTTGGAGGTTGGACTGGATATTTGATTGTTGGAGTTTGGTTGGTTGTATTACAGTTTTGATGATGGATGGAGAATTTTTGTCATTGCCTTGAGGATGTGATGTATTCATGCCACTGGTGATTGATTTATCTCATTCACTGTTCCAACCCAGATTATATTATCAGTTATTATTTATCATGAAGCAGTTAACAGTAGGCCTGCCATGATTTTGCCTCTAAGACTCCAGAGAGAGCAAGGCATAGTTTTTCTGATACATAATATTTCACCTCTAAGACTCCAGAGAGAGAAAGGCAGTATTTTCTTTACTGATATATAATTGTTGCCTCTAACATTTTAAAGATAAGCAAGGCAGTATTTTATGAATTAAAGCCCCTAAGACTTGGATGCAAGCAGGGCAATGCAACAGTGTTTGCAATAAACTATCATGGGTTGTAGTAGCTAAGAGTGACTGAATAGGGGTGATCATCTGAGTGTTCATGGAACATTGTATGCTTTAGGTGCAGAGATTGAATTCTTTTATCTATCTCTTGATTGTGAATTGCTAATCATTTTTTTTGGCTATCAGTATCTGTCAGATCTCTAGAAGGATGGATGAGTATATATATAATTTGAGATGTGAATTCTATTATAAATATAGGCACATATGTTATATAAGTAATTTTTTTGCTTAGTGTATTAAATAGGGCATAGAGAGAGTTAAGTTTTATAAAAGCATGAAAAAACTAGATAAATGATGGCATAAAAAGGGCACACTTATGCAGAGATAGCTTATTTTTAAATAAATGTTTTAAATAGGGGCTATGACCTCATACTTTATCAATACAATATAAGTAAAAAATGAATGATGATGGAGGTTAAGTTGATTAAAGGCACTTGAGATATAGATGGCTGGATGGGGAGAATTATGGTTGAGAAAGAATGGTTGGAAATTTTAAAGTATATGGGTGAATAGATAAAGGTGTTTAACTCTGGATGTATAGGAAATCAGGGAGCAGAATAGAATAAATCAGAACAGAATAAAGCAGAACAGAAATCAGTAATTAAAGGTTTATAAATACGTATAAAAAATATGGAAGGGGATAAAGAATTTGTCATGGAAGGAAAAGAGGAGGTAGTAAGGCAAAGCCATCCAGAATGGTTGCAAGTTATATTGAGCCAAATAACTCAAAAACTAGATCAACAATCACAATAGATGAAGGAAATGAAACAAAAGATAAATCAGAAATTTGATCAACAATCTCAAAGGTTAGATAATATACTAGACCAACAAGCTCAGGAAATGAAGCTAGATATATGTCAACAAACTAAAAAAATAGAAAACCTAGGAAGAAATATAAGTAATGCATGGACAGCCAGTCAAGAGAAATGGGATGTAAAGATATGTATGATAATGTAAAGATATGTATGATAGAAGTCAAGAGTTGTGTGACTATAATCAAGCCATATGGAAATGATGAGGTAGCTGCTGTTCAAGAACAGACCAATCCCAAAGAGGATATATACAGTGAGATCCATAACCTAAAAATAAAGGTAGCCACTGTACAGGAACAAATTGACTTCAGGAAAGATGTAATCAGTAAAGATGATTTCTTAGAATTAAAGATAGCTGCTGATGTATATGCCCCAGTAAAAGTAGCAGACATGTTCAATGCATTGGGAGCTACCAAAAGGATAGCTGAAAGTTATCATAGAAAAAAGGAGAGCTATAATTATAAAAGCTCTAGCATGAGAGGTGGAAGAAACCAGTTAGGCCGACAATTTATCACAAAACCTGGCAAACCAAACATAGGAATGCCTGGGATATATATATATGATAGTGGATGATGTGTACTCCCATTGAGAGAGGCAGACCTGTTAGATGCCCTAGGAGTTACAGAAAGTAAGGCTGAAGGTTATTCTAGAAGGGAGGAGAGATCTAGTTATAAAATCTCCACCATAAGGATTGTGAATAATCAGTTAGGCTGACACTATCCCACAAAACCTAGTAAACCAAATATAAGTAGGCCTGGGGATAACTCCAATGATCTAAGTGAAAATTATAAACCCATAATGTTCTGAAATCAATAAGACATGATGCATGTAGAACCCTTGTTTAATAGTTCATGAGAATAGTCATCAATAATAGACTGTAGTCAAATTTGTATTAATAAAAAAAAAAAACAAATGTATATATTAAGTAGTTGGTTAGTAGTTCAAGGAAGATAGTGCCATGAGAGACTATCAAATTTTTTTTTATTTGGGAGTGAGGCAAATATATGTATATGACTCATTTCAAACACACAGATATATTATTTAATTAAGAAAATTTTTTTTCTTTTATATATATAGATTTATGTGTGTATATATTATTATGCAGTCTATATAAATAGTTAATGAATAAGCAGTTGTAAAGAAAGATTAATGAGAAACAATATTTATAATATAGGGATTTATTATATTTTGTTAAATAATATGTTAAATTATTTAACTTTTATTTTGTTAAAATAAGGCAGATCAGAAAGAAAGTGTAAAATAAAAGCGATCAAGATTAGTAGATTAGGATGTGAAAATGTACAAGTGTGACTATGAATAAACATAAAACATTTTTTCTGGTGACTATAGATTGCCAGCTTTATTGTTTGTTATCTGTAGCTAAGATTATTTTTGGAGAAGAGGTGCTTTGATGGGATAAAATGTGATTATTAATTTTCTTGTAAAATCGCGTTAGAACATTAACTTGTCAAACTCTGATTTTTTTTTTCAAGATAAAATTTGCAGGTGGTTCTTTTCTTTGATTAAAATTTGCAATATAAATGAATGAAACAATATTTAAAGATCACTCAGTTTTTCCTTATTATTAAACATAGATGTAGTGATCAGTCAGTTGTTGTTTTTTTTTAACGTTGGGAAAAAGAGAGTGAGCGATTTGATTTTTTTTCACTCTTTAAAAGAATTGAGGAAGGAGAAAAATGATTCTTGTTTTAAAGTCAGTATAGACAAATATGTGCATCTATATAAGTAATTCCCAGCAATATTAAGAAGGAAAAAATGGAATAAGATTAAATTTCTTGGAAGAAGTTATTAACAATTATATAAAAATGATATTAATATATTTTGCTGTGAATAATACAATGAATTTGCATTGCTAAAGCCACTTCTTCTGCTTCCTGAAATCCCCTCATGGGTTAACTCACTGATCTGTCTATGGATTCATATACCAACAAAATGATAGAGTTTGAAGCCAACCACCCAAGCTATATGAAATGCTTCTTTTTGGACTCCTGGCCTATTTTAGGCTCATTACCTTTGGATGGATGGAGAAGGGGAAAGAAGAGGAAAAGAAAATGTATAAAAGTCATATATAGCCACGTTTGAAGCTATGAATCAAATTTTTGTTAGAATTTTCCTCATAGTCAGCTAAAGTGTCTAAAATGATTTTTTTTAAAAAAATGGGAGAGACAAGCAAATCCACCAGTTCATACTTATCTAAAAGTATTTGTAATAACTCTTTTCGAAATGGTAGAAGCAAGCTAGTCAATGAATTCAGCATTATCAAAAGCATCAACAATAAATAATTTTAAAATTGAAGAAATAAGCAAGTCAATTAATTCATGTTTATCTCAAAAGTATCTGCAAGAACTTTTTTTTAAATGGAGCAAAGACAAGCAGTCTGAAAATTCAAACTCAGGACATTTATAAGAAGTGAAAGTAATCAGATAACTATGAACTTTCCTTAACAGATTTTTTTATTCTTACTTATTAAAAGTAAACCTTAATTTATTGTTCAAAGCATTTTTTTCTTTGATACAGAAACATTAAAGCCTTGTTTATCGATAGTTATTCTCAATATCACATAACATAACACAAACACAGTTTAAATCTTTAAACTTAAATTTTCATTATTTTTTTATTATTTTTTTTTATATTATATATTGTAATATTGAAATGTTTTTTTTTTAATTGTTCTTCAGTTGTTATGATAATGAACAACCTATAAATATATGCATTTATAATGTTTTTTTATATTTTATCTTGTTGCATATTAAAATTGATATAATGTATTTTATTTTCATTTGCTAAAAGGTTGCAAGAATATTTTTTATATATGTAATTTATATATTAATCTCTAATATAGGGGTATACATTTTAGACATATATGTTAACATTACCGAATGTGTGCATGTGTAACTGCTTATACAAACACGTCAAAAGAATAGGTTATACATAATTAGGTTAAATATGAGAAATTATAAAGCAAGGCTTACATATGAATGGAAGTGAAATAAAACACAGGTTACATATGAAATTTATTTTTATGATATAATAAGTTAGGAAAGTCTTATGTAAGCATTCCATGAAATATATTTTTTAATGTCATTTTAAGCCAGCTTATTTTAAAATATCCAAAAATGACAAACTTATATATTAAATTTATTTGGTTGTGCTTATATAAATTTTTGTATTAGTTCTATATTGAATTAATGTAATAATAAGCCATTTATCTAATTATTAATTTGATTTTAAAAAAAGAAAGAGTAATAGCATTAATAAAATATAATTAGATATCTTAATTGGTTTTCAAGTTCTTATTAAAAATTTTGTTGTGTTTTTCTTGTCTTGATTCTATTGTTTTAAATGATCATCATCATCATCGCTCGCAGATATTAAGAATCATCAGCATTCGCAAATATTAAGCGCTCACAAAATGTTAAGTAAACTAGAATGTTGATTTACATTTAGGTATTTGGGGATTAAGCTTGATAATAACCAAGTTTTAATAATTATAGTTCAACAAATAAAAGCTAAAATTATATTGTGTCTATGAGTTTTGATCATCCTCATCAAAGATGGATATATTATTGATTAAAACACTGTTTCAAATAATACTATACATGAGTTAAGATCACCATCATCATTAAATAAATTATAATCATTAAATCTAATGTTTAACATAATTAATATATTTAGTAAATAGGGGTGTATAGAAAGTTGAATATCACGTGGAGAGAGGTGTGATGATCAGTCATCATCACTAGTAATATTGAATCCCAGTTTTAACCATAAAGGTACTTGGAATAAATAAATATAAATGTGTATAAATACTAAGGAGTGTTATATTTTAAATTTCAGTTTAAAATAGGATGATTTTAAAAAGTGCTTATAAATTTATAAAGATAAATTTATTGTTGTGAGTTTATTATAATGCTATGGCTGGTATCATCACTATTACTATTATTATCATCACTATTATTATCATTATTATCATCATCATTATTACCTTTATATTGTGGTAAGTACCTAGTTAAATGGCCATCCATATCAGTAATGGTCTTCACATGCTTGTTTGGAAGCCATTAATAAGATTATACTTGTCTGTTCATCAATATACATAAATGAGCTAGCAATATCTATAAGAGTCTTGATCTATATAAATTTTGGTGATATGGGAATCTTATGATTTTATTGACATGAGTAAAATATAAGAATGTCATTTTTTTTCATTAGTAATCCAAGTCATGTGCGATAAAAATGTACCGAATGAGTTTGAACTCAGTACACTCTAAACAAATATTTATCTAGATTTAAAACAATCTAGTGGCGCTCATGGAAAACACATGTACTTAGCTAAACTTAATAAAGAGTGATTTTATCCCTTTCCAACTTCATAATATTAACTTTATATGATATGATATATATATATAAAATATACAAACCATCTTTTCATATATATATATATATATATATATATATATATATATATATATATAAGTTGTTATAAACAGCACAGGTCGTATGTTCATGGAAAAAGGAATGAGACGGATTCTTGGTTAAAAGAACCTGTTATTGGAGTTAAGCATAAGGCACTCCAAGAATCTCACAGTGGGTAATTTTATTCAGTTACTATATTTAATATTATTTTATTTGATGACAATGGCCAGTATGTTTTATTGTTCAAATGACTCCCCAATATCTAAATATTCTAAATCTTTAATGATAATAGTTTTAATTTTCATTGTTGTTATTTTATATGGAGAAATGAGATAATTTATTTATTTCATTATTAGCGTAACAGAATTAATGTTTAGGATAGTTGCAAACGGGCTATAATATTATGTTTAATTAATTAGAAATAGACACTCAAATAGAGCACGATATGCATATGTTCTTATTTATATGTTAGCATCATCCTTATTTAATTATAAATTGTATTTTAGCTAACACAGTGAATTCATTTCTCATTTAATTTACTCGGTTACAAATAATGAACAGCTGGAGCATATCATATATCCTGTTTAGTGTTTAGTTATTGAATTATAGCAACTATCATTTTATCACTCATCTATATATTAAACGGTTACAAAATAGCAGCCTCTTTTTCATCATTACAGTACTTTGTATGTTGTTACAAATTATTTCTTACTGTTACAAATGGTATAGATTATAAGAATATTATAATAATTAATCATTACTGCTATATTCTATATTTTTATTTCTGTTACAATATATATATATATATATATATATATATATATATATATATATATATATATATATATATATATTATTCACTTAATAAAGGCATTGGATTTAATTAATTGGACAAGTATATGCCATTGTTTCAACTATATATTTGACAACTAAAGATTATTCTTATTATACATCTTTTACATGATAAAATGAACGAAATAAAATGTTATTAATACTCTTAGAAAAACATGAATTGAAAGAAAAATGGGAGTTAAGTAAGAATTGAAAATTGCTTAATTTTTATGACGGTGCTCTATTTTATATGCCTCAACAACACTTAATAATATATCTGAGATATTTTTTAATTTAATATTTTAAAACTTTTGCAATCAATCATATATGTGTACAATTTGAAAAACAAAAACCCTAGTCTAATATTTCTTTTTCACTTTATTTAAAAAGATGTGGTTAATATTATTATTTTAAAAAATGCTTTTGTGAAGTTATGAATTTAGTATAAATATAGACATTAACTTATGATGAGACATATTTAAAGTTATGTTATGGCATATTTACTATTTTCAATTCTTAACAAAATCACTGTAATGTGTGATACATTGTTAGAGACAATTGATATTTTTAATTCTAAATTAATACACTCGTATAGCATCCGTTTTATCTGATTATAAAAAATTTCAATAGATGAAATCAGATAAGTAAAATACTCAGCTAAAAGTCTTTTATCTTACCAATCCTTATTTGAATAATTCACAAAACTAAAATATTAAAACTTCAAGAATTATGTTTTAAGTTTGTAATATGTATTATATAATCTTAGTTATTAAAAAGTAAAATTATCCAGGATTTTTTTTAAAAAACATGATCAGAGAGACACACACACATTTCATACACACATATAACTTGCCTGGTTGAGGAGGAATATATCCTTCACAGTTGGAGGGTCTTCGGTGAGTATAATAGTCATCACAATTATTTGACCATTTGCAACAATAGTAATATGGAATTATGTCTTCAGCATAATGACTAATAAGATGGATCTTTGATTTTCTTTTAGATAAGCTTTCCTTTTGAACTTGATAACGAGTATGAGCACGTTGCAGTGTTCCTGGACCTAAGTGAATTTTATGTTCACTTAAAAGTGTTCCCATGCGATTATAGCAACATTGTCGAGCTGCACCTAATTTGCTGTGGAAAACATATAGGTAATGCTATTTAAAATATTAAAATCTAAAAGAGAAGCATATTACAGATTATATAACAATAAGATTTAGTAAAGATAATTTAGTAAAATATTTTTTCAATTTTTATCATTAATAGTACATTGCTGCAGCACTGAGAAATCAAAAAATAATTTTCATTTTAGCGCAAGCAAACTATACTGCTTCTTTAATCACACACACACACATATATATATATATTGTAACTTATAAAATAGAGATAATGCACAGAATGACAAAGTACGAGCTATAAAACATTTCTCGCAAACAAAATTCAAATTGCAATGCTATTAACTATAGCTATATTTAGTGGATTCAAATAATAACATGTCTCAATATCAAGATAACCAGAGGAAGCATTATAAAATATAATAAAATGCAATATAACCCTATTAATAAATTAAGAGGAATAGAAACCTCAACTCACTTTCTCATACATAAAAGAATCTTAGTACAGTTAAGTTTTGTCATTAAGGTCGTTTTTATCTATCTTGCAGAAAACTTTTATTTCTTTTACAAATATCTTTTAAGCATTTTATTGCTTGGATCAGATGAAATGATATTTAATTCTTAAAATATTTGAATTGTTCTTTTAAAATTTAGGCTACTTAAAATTTATCTTTTGAATGTAAAATTTTAATATGAAAATAAATTGAATATTATAGTTCATGAAATTATATTTTCACGTAATACGTTTTCATAAATGCTTTTAACTCTTTAGATTTAGAAAATCCTTGTTAAAATATAATAAGTATGATATACGCTTCCTCTAAACTAATGTTTTATTATAATTATAACAATAACAATACTATTACTAACTTAATAAAATATAACAATAACATAATCTCGTAAATTTAGAGTAAAAGAATAGGATATATGAGCACAAACTTTCACACGATCCACCACTCTCCACTCATAACACAGATACACTTGAACACATGTATGCTGAAAAGATAAATAATACGAATTTCATGCTAAATCAGCAATCATCAGTTGGTCCAGATTATCATCCCTACACATTTATGTTATACGTGCTCAGATATATATTAATATAGCCAATCTTCATACTTTAATGGACAGGCTTCACTCTACTCCACACTCTAACTCTTCAACCATCCATCCAATTGAAAATCTGATGATAAAACGCTCAAAGGCCACCCGAGGCCGAGATTTTTGTCATACCCATGTGTAAGCTGGCATTAAACTCAGGTATTAAGTGTGGGTATGGGATTTAGTAGCCATCCTAAACATCTTAGAATAAATCTACATTAACAACTTCAAAATATAAATTAGGTTATTCCACAAATTGAATTTTATCAAAATTGTAACAATTATGATCTTCTAATATTAAAATGTTTTAAAATAAACATGTGCAGTGATTTGATATAAGCAAATTAAATCAGTTAAAATGATCCAAATTCATAAAACAAATTGCAATACTTTATTAAGCAAATACGTCTTTCTTAAATGTTCTGTTAAGGCTTAAATAATTTTAAAAAGTGATTTTTATAAATTTAAATATCATGTAATTTTATACCAAATGTACTAAAATAATTGTATAATATTTTATAAGCATTTAAATTTTAATTAATATTTAAAATGATTTATGATTGATAATTGTGATGATTTCTGATTAATAAGTGGAATGATGTAGATGAATGCCTATCATAAATTCCTTAAATATAACAACAAATATTTATTTACAGCAAAATAACAAAATTTACACTTGGTCCATCTTTAAGTCCACATAGATAAAAATTTTCCACAAAGTTGCAATTGTAAAATTTATCAAAAGGGCCAAGAATTTAAGAAGTATAATAACTATTCTTTCTTACTGCATTGCCACATATATACCATATAATACTAAATTGTCCATAACTACTACTGTTACACGGTGCTTTATTTACCATCATTTTTTACAGTTTACAGTTTTGATTGCCCCAGCAATCTTTTTTAGAACTATAACGAAATACAAACATATGAACATAAAAATAAATATACATGAACATATAATTTACATTCTATAAATAGTTTTGAAGGAGATTTCTGGGGCAATCGAAACTGTAAACTTTAAAAAAGGGGGTAAATACAGCATTGTGTAACAGTAGTAAAGGGCATGGACAATTTAGTATTATGTGCATATTACTTTATTACAATACACTTGATGAAATTAGCAAAAATAATCACTTATATTAAAAATAAAATAAAATAAAATAATCCATCATGTTTCTTTGTACTATTTTATTATCAAAACTTCTCATTTATTATCTCATTCATACCATGATAATATCTACAATATAGTCGCGTCTTTTATATGAATATTTGCATACTCAATAATAATATTAATAATAATAATAAACCACTAAACATCACATGATCACCATCTCTTATACTAGCATATAATTGTTATTAAACAAGGCAAAACTCTCTCCATACAGTAATGCCACCCTGTGCCAACTAGAATAATCAATGGATGCCAAAAGGCTTGTGCATAAAATCCCTATCTAGTGCCTACTCATCCAATATCCCCAGACTAGTTTCTGGCTTGTGGCCTTCATCAGTGAGGAGCCTTGGATCTGAGAGGGTACTGCACCTAGATCTTAGGATCTAATGCAACCCTTCAGTAGCCATCTTTTATCTCTACTTAATTACAAAACTATAAGAATGAAATTGGAAAACACAAAAATATTTTCAATCTAAGCTCAATAGCCTATATAGTCATATGGATCTGAACTCAGTTCAGCACCCATACATTTTGGTGTCTTTGGCTCTTTAATAACCATAGCCACCACTATCCTATTAGGCAGGATTCGTGTTAACCCACTAAACATCACATGATCACCATCTCTTATACTAGCACATAATTGTTATTAAACAAGGCAAATCTATCACTAAAATGTATTGTCATTTAAGGAAATGTGTAGAATTAAGTGAATTTCATAAATTCATTTACTATTCACCTAATGGATGGCCATTAATAAATTATTACAAATTCTATGATATATGTAATTATAGTCAATGTTAGTTGATGGAAAACTAATGTTGCTTTTAAATTTGCAAGATTGAGTGCTGAGTTATAAAACTGCAAAACCACCAATCAATTTAAAAAAATGATAAAATAATACTAGAAATCTGCAATTTGTCATTATGAAAATAAAATATGTTGAATATTTCACATGCTATATTGTCAGCAATTTCAATTAGCTATTTGTAAGAACTTTGGAAACTGCTCAATTGGATCTAAAAATACATGTTGTCTGTCCTGCAGAAATTTATCTATATGTCTACTAACATCTGTTTATTTTACAATTATTATGATTATCTTCATATATGTCTAAGAGGCATTATTTACAGACTATACAAATAAACTTTTATTTTGCAGCTAAAGGGTATTTAATCGTTTCATTTGTTGTTAGTGTATCATAGATAGGTAGATCTATTTATTTGTCTTTCTGTTGTTCTTTTTTTATTATTTTCTTTTGCTCCAAGATTATCTCGGATACATATAATATGAAAAGTATTATACTGGGTAATTGATTGTTATTCTGGTATGACTTTTTTTTTATATATGTATTTTATATGTTTGTGTTAGTGATAGAAATATTTATTTGTTGTTATGAAGCAAGAAGATAATTTAAAAAGGTGTAAATGCATAAAAAGTACTGTTTTATCTTTGCATTGTCAGAGATGATGAGATCTATTTAATAATAATTATTATACTTCAAAATTAAAACATTTATGGTTTATCATAAATTAAAATTTTATTTCGATTTATTAGTTAATATTAAATACACAAAAGTAATGTTTTATCTTTGCATTGTTAGATATGATGAAGTCTGTTTAATAATGATTATTATACTTCAAAATTTGAAGCATTTATAATTCGTCATAGAGATTTATTTTTGATTTATTAGATAATGTTTCTATAGTATCTACATATTGAATATGATTTGAAATTATTTTGTGTGTTGTTGTGCATGTGTTTACCTGTTTTGTGTGATTCATTTATATAATTGTTAAATTTATAGTCGCTTGACTTGAATTTTTGTAGTCGGTTTTGGACGATGTAATATGCCATAAGAGATGAAAGAATTAGGAATTTATCTAAGAATGATTTTTTTAATGTTTAGAATAAAATGTGTTAAGTAGCTATGAGGAAAGAAATCATCAAGGATATATTATATTGTCAGGGATTAAGAGAACTCTCATCTAATTTATTTAAATACTTATCATGAGTGCATTATATTTCCTAGATTAAGCAGTTGTGCATTATGATGATTATATTATATAAAGTGAAGCAGTGTATTTCCCTTGTTTTCAGTGATGAGACTGGGTCAACACCAATATTGAATCTCTGAGTAAAATTAGGGAGTCACTATATTTTGTCATTTAGATTATTAGAATTAAGAAGGTCTCCTTGTCCCTCATGTGTCTATTTTGGAATGTTTTTCCATCATATAGTCATAGCTATGTGTAATCAATCAATCAATCAATAGTAGTCTGTCCAATAGACAGGTCCAGAGAGTAGTTACTACATCAATTCATACATTCTTCCATTCCATTCTCTTCCTTGCCTATCTTCTCAATTCCACATAATCCTTTCCATCTCGTATATCATCCAACAATGTCAATCTCTTCCGTCCTTTCTTTTTATTTCCACTCACCATTCTTTCCAAAACATCTTTCATTAAACTATAATCTTTTCTTAATATATGTCCAATCCAGTTTCTCTTTCTCTCTCTGATATTTTCAATCAATCTTCTTTCCTCATTAACTCTTTTCAAAACTTCTTCATGTGTAATATAGTTTTCTAATGAAAGTAAAAGCTAGGACTAATTTTTTTTATGGAACATCTAAAGCAAAATAGTGCTAAAGTTTTGGGTTGGTCTGTGGCATTATCTGTATTATGATATTTTATCTCTTGATTTCATAAGAAAACTGATGGGATGCAGCTATGTTAATTATATATAACAGATAGCATAGTACAAAAGCACACACAAAATAGTATTGATTCTGGAGAAAAGGAAGAAATTTGTCACTGGATTTGTAAGTCTTGGGTAGCTATGTCAAATCATATCATACTAATTTATTTTGCATTTTAAATAATCAAATCTTCAGAATGATTCATCCTCATCTTGAATGAGTAAACAAAAAAGGGGGAAAAGAAAGTGTAGCTAGTTAATAAAATTGTTCAATTGACTTACAAAGGAAAGTGAGACCTCTCTATCCCACATGTTTAGATCCATATTGCATTGTTTAATTACCTCAGTGTTGGTTTGGTTCACACGGAATATTATAATTAACTGATAACATGTATATAGATTTAGTAAAAGCATAAATATGTTTTTTTTAATGTTTAACTACTTCAGTGTTAGTTGGTTAATAAATGTTTAATAAAACATATTAGATTTAGCTGATTACATGTATATATTTGTAGTAAAAGTACAAAGAAGTTTATTTTAATTACTCCAATGTTAGTTTGTTCAGTAATAAACATTGGAATTGGCTAAAACATGCATGTGTGTGAGAAAAGTATAAATATTTGTTTTGACTACATAACGTAATAAATGTTTTATTTATTGTATTTTTATATGCAATCATATTCTTAGTTTCCACAACCACATATTCAATAGAATTGAATGATGAAGATGTTCAGATCTGATGATATTATTTTCTCAATTCAAACATTAAATGCCTAATTATTTGATGAACTTCTGGGGAAGTTTATGGACTTCGTTCTTATTTAGATGCAATAAAAAGGCATCCTATTTCTTTGGTTATCTAACTGCTATCTCATTGAAAAGGTACTCAATTTTACGATGTTATTTTTTATGGTAATTGGTAACTAATATATAGTATGAATTTTAAAATAAATTATGTAATAAAACCCCTGAGATACTCTTATTGTTTCCAAGTAGATATTAATTTAGTCATTTAATTAAAACTTATTATACAATAAAAGTTAATTAGTGCTATATCTTTATTTTATTTAATTTAAACTTATCATATAGTAAGAGTTAATTAGTGCTATAGCTTTGTTTCATTTAATTTAAATTTATTATACAGTAAAGTTGATTAGTGCATTTAGATGATGGGAGAAGCTAAACTTGAACTATAATTTATTAGTTTGACTGGATAGAACTTTATCAATTTCAACTACTTATTTATTGCAAAACCAAGTAGATATTTTGCTCTTATTGACTCAATATTTCCTCCTGTATTTTATTTGCATTTGTTCATATTATGAAACTCTGTGGCCCCCCATTGAGCAAAGCTAGAGTTGGACATGATTCTAAAAGTATCAATAGTAACTCAAAGTAGAGTCAGATTAGTAATTTATTCTATTATCGATAGAATTGGTACCTTGGGAATTTATTCATAGGAGATGTATGACTGGTGCTGGAGGAGGGTTACAATATATATATATATATATATTGAAACAGTAAGATTCGTATTCGAATCTTAAGTTTTACATTTTTTCTGTCATCTCTCACTGACCGGTCTATCCCGCCCAAATTTAAACCTTTTGGTATCGAATTGTGTGTGTAGCAATATTAAAAATGTATAAATATATGTAGAATTCAGCATAAACACGCACACTTTTCGATCTCAAATTAAAGGCAATAAATAGGGATAAAATAGTATAATTTAGATTTCTTTTAGTTATATAATTTTGTATAATTTTAATCATTTATTTTGGATTATAAAGTTCGTATTTATTGCTTTGTTTAAATTTCGTTTAATAATAATTCTAAAAAAATCTGATGTAATATTTAATTAAAAGTTAAAATAATCTTATGTTCCCTTTTTGCCTTTGAAATTTAAAAGCATCGGTCAGTGTTAGATAATAGATTAATTAAAGAAAAATTCCCCAAAATGTAATTAGTAAATGTAAAATGTAAACAATAGAACGGCAGTTTTTTTTAATTAAAACCAACAAAATGCATTGATTATCCTCAGGGCAGATTAAGTAGAACTTAAAATACCTTAACAAAAATGTGAAAGATCAAGATAAAAAAAGAGGCCATCTTAGACTTACTGGAGACATTGACTTCAACTTTAGCTTTGCTCTCGATCACTGAGAGTCTCCAAAAATATAAAATAATTTGTTTCTGCCAAGGTATGACCGAGTAAAGCACCTAGATTATTCTCCATCGGGAGATGGCCTATCGGATGCCGAACTTTCCATTGCCTGTCATAAATTCACCATGAAGATCTGCTGCCTGAAATGATTGAGAAAGCTGCTGCTGCTGTGAAAGTAAATGAAATATCTAAATACAAGAAAGAATTGCCACTCGTGAACTTTTTGCTGCTAAACTAATGGAATCAGAAAACTTCTTATAAAACAGGTACTTGTCTGTGTTCAAACTCTAGAGTACTCTAATAACATGATATAGCTATTCTTCATATTACTTATCTAAATTGTAAAATGTAAAAACTACCATTTGTATAACTAAAATTGAATAATTAATTTAATGTGTAAATTTCTCTAATAATCTAGCTTACCTCTATCTTTCTTGAGTGCGTATTTCTAAAATCTACATTTTATCTATATTTATTATTTAATTATTGCATGCTCATAATTGTCTCTATTTTCAAAGTTTAAATCTATGATCGCTTGAAACAGTGAATGCGTGTCAAATTTTCATTAATATTTACTTTCATAAATAATTTAATTTTCATATAAACCGACACGCATTCAAGGCTTCATTTATTGTAATACAGGGGTTGACAACTTCACAAATGGCTGGCATATTAGTTGTAATCATTCCCAGTTTAGATATGTTTTGTATATATTAAATATTAATGAATAATTCCATCAAATTACATTTCTTTGAGAGTAGCAAACATTCTTTAGTAAATGTTGATAATGTAGGGCCAAGTTAGAAATCTATTTAAAATCTCATCGTAACCGTTTATACATTATACATGTGTTACATTTTAGAGATGTGATGATCTATTCCGCCGTAAATATTCCGGATTCTTGAGGGTTGAAATTAACCCCAGTCGTCCTACACAAGCGGACATAATAAATGCTCCCGTAGGACTTGACAACATCATGCTGCCAGCCAGCAAACTGCGACACGGACTGCTTGCACCTGGTTATGCTTATGTGACACTTTACTTCGTCGGGCTGATGGCAGAGACCAGCCCAACATTCTTATAAACTCAATCACGGCATTGCAGTTTCGATATACTGCCATTCCATATCGCCTTTCTAAAGTGTACCACGTGTTCCTTTACCTAATTTTATTATTCTATATATCACTCCACCTCTGCAATATCTTCATAATTCACTCTCAAATAAATGCTTGCCCTTAGTCATAAAATAAATATTTTAATTAAATAAATATATGTCCACCGCTACTCTTAAATCTTACTTTAGACTCTTGCATTGCAAAGTTATGAATCCCTCTTGGCATGCATTAGAAATACTTACTTGAGAATTTTAGGTAGCTAGATTACGCCTTCAAATAAGTGAATTCCTTTTGTAAACATTACAGTATCGGAAATACCGTTACTGAGTTCCTCAAGATAAAATAAGGTCGAAACAAATACATGTATTCCTTTTGTAAACATTACAGTATCGGAAATACTGCTACTGAAGTCCTCAATATAAAATAATGTATAAATAAATAAAATAATGTATAAATAAATAAATGTATTCTTTAAAATATAATAGTATTGCAAATCCCGCTAATGAAGCTTTGACTCCATAAAATATTATTAGTAAATGATTTTCTTATTAAAATGTGTGAATAAATAATTTTAAACTATACGTCTGCAGTTATGTTTCATTTATTCGATACCCATTCTATATAATATTTCCTCGATTATGCAAATATGAATGTTTAATTAATATTAGTTTGATTATTGGCTAACTCGAGAATAAAATCATGAATCTCTTGCATATCCCTGACCTCTGTTCCTAAGGAAATATTTACTAATGTCGCATCAGATGCGTTGTTTCGTGGATTTGTATTGCAGAACCGATAAACTATGTTCGAACTTAGTAACACGGGTGGCTTCGCTACCACGATGGTGCTGTTGTTCTGTGTGGTGGTCGAATTCTGCACTATGTTTACGAGTCACATGTTTTCTGACTGTTACAATATATATATATATATATTGAACCAGTTCCATTTAAAATAATTATTTCAATGGGTTTTAACCTTTTTCTAACATAACTTTAAATTTTATATTTTCAACATTACATGAATGGACTGGCCTTTCAAGCAGAGGGGAGAATATCATTGATAGCAGTGCTATCATTGTTACCCATGGTCAGACCAAGCTATGCAAACATAACACATTAACATATCCAGACCAGGACTCACCTCAACTGCTAGATTTGAATCCCTACCATCCAAAAAAATTTATTTGCTTCAAGGTAAATCTCAGGCACCAACTAATTACACAAAGTAACTAACATGCCTCAACATAGGCTCATAATCAGCACTTAAAATATTACATGACTAGCTTAATCTTTGACTCAGGGTCCAGCATATTTACTTAACCCATAAAGTAACTTATACAATAATTTACTAGTGACACAGTGACAAGAGGGAAAGATGAAAATAGACAAAATAACAATTAAGGCAAACATTAATATTTAATTAAACACATACATATCTAATATAACATAATAATATTGAAATTTACATATAAAAATGCAATAAGTAATTACTCAGATTAAATTATGATATTCCTTCATTAATTAAAGTTGATTAATTTAAATATAAAGTGTCTATAGATAGTGATCAAAATTAAACAAGTATCTTTACCTAAATCTTTATTTGTGTGTATTATCGAACCGATTGGCTTGCTGGTTCTCCATCGATGGCTTCATGGCTTGTTTCCATTCTGTGATTCAACAATGAGGAAAAGAGAGAGAATAGTGGTAGCAATGATTTTATAATTTTGGTATCAATTTTCAGTATTTGTTCCAAATGAAATAGTTGATTTACAGAGATTTGGGGCATGAAACCCTACTGGATACCTCCATGGCTTCTTTATTAATGTTGGCTGCAGCAGTAATTGATTGTCTTACTACTGCATTCCAAATATATGGATCGCTGGTTGTTTGGATTGTACATTCTGTCTGAACTGATGAATAATCTAGCAAATTGCAGTGCTGATTGGGTATCACAAGCTAGACAATATCACAAACCCGACTGACTAATAATAGAGAGAGCAACTTTATACACTCTTTTCTCTTCTATTATTTTAATTTCTTATCACTGTTGGTTTTTAATTTACATTTTAACTTGAAATGTTTTTTCATTAATTTTCCATTTCTGGTTCTTTTAATCTCTTGTTTAGATTCATCTAAACATTTACGATTTATATTTTACAGTTCTTTTTTAATGAATACAACTATTGATAATGATTCTATTATTAATCAAAATCTTATACACTAATTACATGATAAAAGTTGACAAGTTGAAAGGTTCTTCCTTTCAAAGGCTCCAATTGAGACAGTCTAATTTATGCCCAAAAGTAAGAGATAAAAAAAAAAGAAGTCAATAGTTTTATCAGTAAGTACTATCACTATTATGGAAGTACTATCACTATTGTTCCATAAACCTTTTATTAAAAAAAAAAAAGCTAATTTTCAGCGAGGAAAATTAAGTTTTATGATTACGTGTGAACACAGAAATGGCTGCCTTCAACAAGGCTATAGCCAAAGCAGATGGTTTAGAAGATTCACTTGCTTACAAGACAAAAGCAACCATTGAGAGCAAAAGCGAAAAAGCTAATAAAGCATTGAGAGCAAAAGCGAAAAAACTAATATAAACAAGAACAGACTTCCTGACAATCCCAGTTATTCACTGAAAATGAATTTAGAAAATAGAAAACCCTAGTAACTCAGATTTTAATCAACATGACAGTGAAAGTAACGGAAATAGCAAATTCACAGAAGCTGACTTCGGAGAAAAAAAGTAGTAATAAAATAGACCCCGGGACTTTAAATGATAATAATTCAATAAACAATTCAAAAAGAAACATTACTGTGAAAAAACCACATATAAAAGCCCTAGAACAAAAAAGTTACAACGCAAAACTAGTGCACTTCCGTTATTACGACAATTTGGTGTCAAAACGGAAGCTGCGGTTTGTGGGAAAACACGGTGGACAAGAAAAACCCCAGAAATCAGCGAGACGATTCCAACTTTTAAATCGAACAATATGCAATTTAGTGAGACCTACAAAATGACCCAAGAACCAATTTTTTTGGATGAATATAAAGGAAGATATTGAACAAAAACCGCCAGAACAGCAGCACCATCGATAAATATTTTTTTCAGAAAATCAGTGCTAGATCATAACAAACTAAAAATTGAACCCAAAATCAAAGAAACAACGCCAAATAAAAGTGCTAAACCCTTTTTATGCTCACAGAATCCACTGAGGAACAATTCTAAGACCACAACAATGAGTTTTTCCACAGGTGAAAATGCTTCTAGCTCAAATAAGGATCACAATTACCTTAATGCACATTTATCAACTCACTGTAATATACCAGATACAACTATTATCCCAAAAGTCGATCCAAAACAAACAAAGAAACTGTTCGAAATGCCTAAAAAAAACCAAAAATGAGGTGAAGCTATACTCAAACTCTAACAATCCTACTCCTCCCAATCATATAGAAGAGAATAAAACCAAAGTAAACTCCCCACAATGCTCACTGACAGTAAACAAAGTTGAAGACCCAGAGATGCAGTCTCAAGAAAGTATCTATGACTACCATAACCTTCAGATCAGTACAAATAAAAATACCACCAACCCCAAATCTGTCCTCAGCCCCAAAGCAAACTCATATAGTTTTCATTTCTCCAAATCTAGTGATACCACTGAAAACATGAGGCCAGTATTAAACAAGGCACCAAATGAAGACAGAAAGATGAACTGAATCAATAATCACAGTAGCAATTACAATTTTGATTTTCCGGTTTTAGGAAACAATTCAAAGGTAGTATGTAAGAATAATACATATAACAAGGACCATAACACTCGGAATAGAAGCAGCATACCTCCCTTATCATATGCTCAAATGACAGCAGCAAGCATAGAACACACAAATCCTACAAACTACAACTCTCAACATTATGATAATAACAAGCCTGAGCTAAGCACACTTGCTAAGTCACTATTAATCATGGATAATGATCATGAATATGAAGACCAAAGCACAGATCAAGAAGAAGAAGGAGTGACTCCAATTATAGAAGATACTCCAACATCCTATATGATCATCAATGACCACTTTAATCAGTCAATACCTGGCTTGTTGATGAGGTTCTTTCAACCCTACAGAAATAATAATACCCTAATTTTTTCCAAGACAGACCCTAACATATCCTTTTATAAATTCCCCACCCAATCATTGTTTGATCTCTTTAAGGCAAAAGGGATATGGTCCTCCATATATAAAGTTTTATTTCACCTGAATGACCACTATGTGGCCATACAATTCACCAACCCCTTTGCCAAGGAAGCCTTCAGAAACACATAAAACATTAGCAGGCAGATATTTGGTGACTGTGGACTTGAATAGATCGATGTGTATCAGTGGAATGGTCAAGAATTGTGGTGTTGAATTTGAACAATCAGAGCTTCAACAGATCCTTGCACCATATGGGAAAATTATGTCCTTTGCTTACAGACAAATTCGAAATGTTGGAGTTGAGGTTTTCACAAACATTGCAGAATTCAGAATTTTACTTGCCAAAGGAGTGTCCCCATTGACTGTGTCTGGGGTTGGTGGAGTACCACGAGGCCTCACTACTGATTATTCTCAGAGGGGTTTCCCCGCAGTGTTTCCACTGTTCCCAGAGGGTGCACCTAATGAGAGACTGCCCGGATCGAAAATGCATACATTGTGGATCTATATGCAAGAAATTCCACAGATGTAACCGAAAGGGACTCCAGATGATTCATTCCAGTTTGCAAGAAAATAATATGATGAGTAATAATATATCCAACTCAGAGGTCTTTCAATTAAGAAAGCCAAAGCAGAATGCAAGAAACAGAACAGATAGTCACCCAAGACAATGACATATTCATGTCTGAAAATTCTGAGAATGCGCAGCCCGAGAATAATTCCAAGCAAGAGTTAGAAGATAAACTTGTAACACCATCCACAATCCGACCCAATCACAGGAAGGCAAAAAGATCCAAGAGGCCTAAACCATTACCTTCCCCTTCTACAGACTGTGATGAATCAGAATTTGTGGGGGATCTCCTAGAATTACATGAAACAGCAAACCAGGAATGCCCACCTAAGGGAAAGAAGACATGAACTAATTCACCAACACAGGTAGACTATCTGAATGACCCGATACCCCTCAACCTGAAAAATTCCCCTATGCAAATCACCCCATTGGAAAATAGCCACCCAGAACTGATATCTCTGGTTGAGGAGATTGAAACACTTTCTACTCTCACAGTATCAGAGGGAGGCTCTATTCCTGAGGTCACAGTAGAAGGAGAGCTTGACCCAGGGGACCCACCTGGAGATTACTCTAACTCATCATCAGGTGGGTATTAGGTCATCAATAATATATATTGCATCACTGAACATAAGGGGCTTGAACACCACTAACAGGGCATATGCCCTGATACATTGGTTCAAACAGCACAACCCAGACATACTATGCTTATGCAAAACTAAATTATATCTTCGATCTGATAACAAAATCATTGATCTACTACAGACTATGGGTTACCTACACTACTCCTTTTCTAATACTCCATCAGGCGGAGTAGCTATAATCATAAATAAGAAATCATCTATCTCCTTCTTCAAAATTTTGATGATCAATTTAAATTGTCTAATTGCAACAGTACAAGATAAAGGCCACTCATTTAACATAGTAAATTTGTACCTTCCAAAGAACCCTGAAACTGTATTTAGTATTATAAACTCAATCAATAGCACCTTGAGAACCAGCCCTTTCCCAACCTTAATAATTGGTGATTATAATCACAAATATGACCAATTCCAGGCCAAATATGCAGGCCGCCTTAGCCAGCCTCTTATGAGTGGTAAACAGTTTTTCCATGAAGGTGATTATTCCTTTTATACTAAGTCAGTCCATTCATTGATTGACCTGATATATGTATCCCCAACTTTGATCCCGGGAATGGAGGCAAAATTATGCCCTGTTGCCTTCTCGGATCATAATGCTGTCCCTGTCAAAATATTGGCACTCAATGATGATCAACCTACAAACTCCCTAGAAAGAATGACCCACATGCTAACTAAATTGAACATAACCACTAAATTAGTATCTGAGTCATACATTGTCTTCAATAAAATTAAGTTGTTGTCCCTGCCTGCAGTAAGAGGCTGGAGGCTCTTCACTAAATCCCTTGCTGACAGCATTAATATATCCACTCAGAAGTCCAGGGGTCCTGTACACTTAATTAGTGAACTGGACCATATTGCATATAAATTATAACATATTCCATATAAGGCTCATAATGTTCCCCAAATAATTGAACTGAAAATTAAATAGAGTCTTATACAGAGGAGGTTGCTGAATACCTCTCTATTAAAAGAGCTCGGGAATTCATTGAACACCAACATTGCTGGACCCAGGGTTATCTCAAGTGGGCCCTTGGAACCAACAGCAAATCCAGGGCACCAGGTTCAATTGAGATAGATGGCAACAAATATGTTGGTGCATCCATGCTGCTCAGGATCAGACAGCATTACATTAAAAAATTTAATCCCAATGGTGTTAACAGAATTAGGAGAACATTCTCCATGGCAAATACACCATAAAAATAACTGAGGCCAGAATCCTGGCAATGCTTAGAGCCTTTCCTGATGGCACACATCCTGGGCTGCATGGAATCCCAAAATTCCTTCTGTTCCACCTGAGCTCATCCCCAATATCGATTGTTAAGAAGATGGTGGATATACTGGCTGATGGCAGTCGGGAAATTAGGGGATTTACCCTGTCACAATGGTCCCTTTTCTCAAAAACCCCAGGGGCCATGTGAGCTAAGGAATCTGTGACCTATTTCCATGATTCCACTACTGATAAAAACAATCGAAAACCTCATCAAAGAAGACATACAGAAGATCATTATTGATAAACTGTCAGTCTTCCAATTTGCAAAGAAGGGGAGCTTGACTGCAGAAGCCATCAGTTGGTTTCACCTCATAGTGGATCATATACACAGGAATAAAATGGTCTGGCCAGTTGTGGTCCAACTTGACTTTGCCAGTGCTTTTGACTGTGTGCATATCAATGTGTTACTCAGTATACTGGAGAAACTCCAAGTGCCCCAGGCATATCTCCAAATGATCGAGAATCTTCTACAGAATAAAGAAATCTTTCTCTCACTGGATGGCCGAGTGGCTCCAGGATTTCAGCCCTCTGTTTCAATACCACAGGGCTCGCCACTGAGTGCACTCCTCTTCACGGCTTACCTCAACCCATTGCTGTTATGCATTGAGGCATCCATTGAGGGAATTGCCATCCCTTTGCTGAGAGAGAGGGTCTGCCACGTATCTTACATGGATGATGTGACTGTGTTTCTCTCATCACAGGCTGAGGTTGGTAGGCTGGAGGAGCTCTTGGATCAATTTGGTTCTGAATCAGGCCTAAAAGTTAATGAGGCGAAATCGGCCATGTGGTCGATCTGATCTGGCAAACAGATCCAGGGGAGATTCCAAGCACCCCCCCAGAAGTTTCTCAGCTTTAGCCTGGTCTCCCCTCCTAGAGTCATGAGAAGGGAGCTGGAGGAAGTTTCTCTGCTTTAGCCGGGTCTCCCCTCCTCGAGTCATGAGAAGGGAGCTGGAGGAAAATATCCTCACAAAGGTTAAGAACACAGTGACATCCCTCACAAAGGTTAAGAACACAGTGACATCCCTAACCAAGGTCCCACTCTCCTTGTTGGGGAAGGTCGCACTATTAAATGCAGCTGTGCTACCCAAAATCACTTATTTTCTGGCTGGTTTTTCCCCTACTAAGACCTTTATAAAAAAGGTGGAGACTCAATGTAGGAGGCTTTGCTGGAGCATGAGAACAGCAGTAATTGGCCTCAACTCCCTTCAAAAGTTTAAATCATAAAATGGACTCGGACTCCATTCAATCAACACCTTCTTAATCCAGAAAGCCCACAATATTTTAACCAAACTATTTCAGGATAATCCAAAAATGGAAAGCCCCCTACCAATAAATGAGGTTGAACCCACTGACCCCCCCAAGAAAGGATAACATTTGGTTACAGCAACAGGTCACACTCGTGACTAAAAATGTAACAATGTCCAATTCCCTTTTCAATGGCAAGCTTTCCTATTGGGACACCCACGCTCTAATCAATGGTAGCAGTCTCACTAAGACCAGACTTCAGCTAGGGATCAAGCGACTTGCAGGGTTAACAAAGTTCTGGAAGCTGGAGGTGAAATTAGTAGACTTTATAATTAAAGTTAACCTTGAGGCCCTACCAACAGCTGCATTCCTCCACCACAAGCGGAGGTATAAAATGGATCTGATATGCCCTCTGTGTAAGAAAACTGATGAAACAATTTCCCACATTCTTCAGGAATGTGAGACCTGGAATAAACTATGCTACCTGACATTGCAAAAGACCACAGATAAACACTGGGCCTGGGTGGATATGGTGAAAGCTTTTAAAAAGGGCTCCTTTGGCAGTGTTAGATTGGCAACTTATGTTAACTTTGTCATCTGGTTGGCATGAAATAAGGTAACTTTTGAAAAGGGTATTGATTACAATATTGAGGTATTATACTTCAAATTGTTAAATGATGCCAAGGACCATGACAAGAGGACATGCCAGCCATGGCTAACCGATCAGACTTGGAACCAGATCAAACTAGAGCCATACCTTGCCTAGTGTAGTGCTTAGCTTACATAATAAATAAATCGATATATTAGTAATTAGAAATTATAACAGCCCAAAGAGCTCTAACATATCATGATGATAAATCCTAGGAAATAAAGGTAGTTAAGCCTGAACAAATTAATAAAAATTAAGAATAGATAGAAGGGAAAGTGACTGCTCTACAAGTGGTATGCCATGCAAACCAAGAAATAAGCATATATACCTATAAAGCCATTTATAACAGAACTGGGAGAGCTTTAATGGTGAAATAGACTTGTACGGTTGGACAATCCAAACACCTCATTTATAACAGTACTGGGATGCTCAAATGGTGAAATAGACTTGTACAATTAGACAATCCAAGGACAATATTCCCACTGCAACTGAAGCGGTTGCCTTGTTTCTTTCAAGCTATGGCCCCAAATAATAATGAGACATGAATAAAAGTGTTCTGAAAGTGTAACATTGCTGTTAATATAACAACATTTTTGTCTCCAAATAACTAATGGAGAAATGGACATGTATAATTAGACAGTTTTGTGAACAATAATTTCAGCATAAGAAGTTGGGTTTATGTGTGTAAGTCTGGAAGGGCAGGTGAATTTTGTGTCACTGCACTTCTGGAACTATTAATATCCCACTCACTTATCCATACATTTATACTTGAATGTTCAAAATCATATGCATTGAATCAAGTGTATGAGTGCGGATGCGCTTGACACACACCGCAACTCCCTAAATTTCTTTGTAATGATTCTTGTTGATTGCATTGTAAAACTTATGCCTCTTGAATCATCTTGAGGCACAAATAAAGGTATTTGAAAGTACAAGTTATTATTATTTTTATTTATTTTTTTTACAAACAAATTTTACAGACTATCTAGATTTTACATATTTATTTAGCTTTTACTTTATAAAAGCTTTTTTTTAAAAAAAAAAAAAAAAAAGAGAGAGAAAAAGTTTTAACTGTTCTTTACTTCTATTATACATTTCTCCCCCCTCAGGCTAAGAAATTTTTTTTTTGTTAAAAAATATTTAAATTAAGAAACTTATAATTAATTTTTATCTTAATTTTTTAATAAAAATTACAGACATGTACAATAGTGGTACAATATATATAGACATAAGTCCTGTCCATTACATGCAATCTCTGACTTCATTATTTTGATACATATGTATATTATAATGGTCAGATTTGTATATTCATGTAATAAAACCCAGAATCCAGGTAAAATATTCCAAACCTGATCGGCATGAGATATGAAGATCTCGGGTCCAACCATGCTTCAAACTATCAGTAATCCCTGATTTAACATCTTATAAAAGACATTTCTGATGTTATACCCAACCTTAATATAATTTGCAAGCTGCCTCTGAACAGGGAGAGACATGATACCTAAGAACTAACTACACAGACAAAATATAAATGGGTTAAATAGACTAATAATATACTAAACTTATGGTAATATTAATAATTAATTATAATGACTATCAAATATATTTAATTGATAATAAGATTGGGATTGGAATAAGAATAAAATGATAATAAAATTAGGTAAATTTTAAAAGGATTATTATAATTAATTGTGATAGAAAGTAAAATAAATTAAGTTACGTACAACAAGAAATTAGGGATTCTAAGCACTTTGTAGAATTTATCAGGATCATAAAAATGGAATGTAAGTTACATACAACAAGAAATTAGGGATTCTAAGCACTTTGTAGAATTTATCAGGATCATAAAAATGGAATGACCTGACATATTGGTTAGCTTTAATGTGGAAAGCCTGTTTACAAATTTACCATGTGATGAGCCATTGTCTATTGTATGGAAAAGGTTGTATGATGCTAATAGTCTACAAACTAGAACAGCTCTACCTATTGATAGTATAATGGAATTATTAACATTCTCTGTAACAACAACATAATTTCACTATAACTCAGAATTATTCCAACAAAATCAAGGGATGGCCATGGGATCATCACTATCACCCTTGCTCAGCAACATTTACATAGAAGAACTTAGAAACCATAGCCATAAATATTACTCCATATCCACCTAAACTGTGGCTTCAATATGTTGATGATACAAATGTGGTATGGCCACATGGTGAGGTACAATTACAAACATTTTGGATGCACATTAACAATATATGTCCTACAATTAAATTCACAGTGGAATCAGAACAAGAGCAAAAATTGGCATTCTTGGAGGTTCTTGTGACAAGATTTCCTCAGGCAAAGTAAAAACAACAGTGTATAGGAAATCAACACACACTGGCAAGTACTTGGCATATTGTAACAGTCAAAACACGTGTATCTCATTAACATATTGCAGAATTCGACCACAACACAGAACAGCAGCACCATCGAGTAGCGAAGCCACCGGTAATACTGAGTTCGAACATAGTTTATCGGTTCCACAATACAATCTACAGAATAACGCCTCTGATGCGACATAAGTAAACACTTCTTTAGGCATGGTGGTCAGGGAGATGCACGAGATTCATGGGTTTTGTTTCCGAGTTGGCCAACAATCAAACTAATATTAATTAATATATATAATCAAGGAAATGTCTATAATGGGCATCGAATAAATGAAAACTTAACTACAGACGTATATTTAGAATTATTTATTTACGTATTTAATAAAAGAAAACATTATTAATGTGATTAATCATATTTTAAATTCAAAGTCTCAATAGCTAATTAGTAATATTATATATATAAAAATACATTTATTTATATGAAGCATTTATTTATATGAAGGCGTAATCTAGCTACCTAGGGTTCTTGAGTGAGTATTTCTAATGCGTGCTGTAAGGAATTTATACTTTGCACTGCAAGAGTCATCAGTAACGGCGGACATACATTTATTTAATAAAATATTTATTTTACGACAAAGGGCAAACATTTATTTGAGAGTATATGACGAAGATAATGCCGAGGCGGAGTGATAGAGAGAATAATAAACTAAATAAAAGAACACGTGGTACGCTTTAGAAGGGCGATGTAAAATGGCAGCGCTGAAACTGCAATGCTGTGATTAAGTTATAAGGGTTTCAGGTTGGTCTCTGCCGCGATCCGAAGAGGTAAGGTGTCACATGAGCATAACCTGGGACAAGCAGTCCGTGTCGCAATTTGCCAGCTGGCTGCATGACGGTCAGCAAGCCCTATGGGAACATTATCATGTCCGCTTGTGTAGGACGACTGGGGTTAATTCAACCCTAGAGAATCCAGAGCATTCACGGTGTGGAATGAGCCATCGGGGCTTCAAAACGTAACACATGTATAATATCGAAAAGATTGTGGTAATATTTAACTAGATTTCAAACTCGGCCCGACATTACCAACATTGACTGAAAGAAAATTGGTGACTCTCAAAGAAATGAAATTTACATGATTATTCATTAACATTTAATAATAAAAAAATATCTAAAAAGGGGATTATTACAGCGAGTATGCCAGCTATTACAGAGTAGTAGACCCTGCATTACAATCACTGATTCTTAGAATGTGTGTCGATTTATATGAAATTTAAGTTATTTATATAAGCAAATATTAATGATAATTCGACACGCATTCACTGTTCAAGCGATTATGGATTTAGCTTTAAAACTAAGACAATTATGAGGAGGTAATATTTCAATGATAATTATAAATAAAATGTAGATTTAAGAAATACACACCTAAGAAGTGATAGAGGGAGGGTAAACTAGATTATGCGAGAAATTTACAGATTACATGAATTCTCTAATTTTAGTTTCTCAAAATTACAATTTTAACATTTAGAAGTTATACAAATAATAGGAGATGAGCTATAGCTTATTATTACTAGAGTACTCTATAATTTGGAATACACACACAGGTACCTGTTTTATAAGATGTTTTCGTCCATTGGTTTAATAGCAGATTGTTCGTAATTAGAGGTTTTCTTTCTTGTCCTGGGCATGTTGTTTTATTGATTTTTTTAACAGCAGTGGCTTTCTTGTTTATTTCAGGCAGCAGATCATTTTGGTGTTTTTACGATGGGCAAGGTGAAGCTCAGCATATGGTGGGCCATCTCCCGATGGAGAATAATTTCGGTGCTTACTCGGTCATACCTTGCAGTATTAATTTATTTAAGATATTTTAGATGCTCCACTCGAGAGCAAAGCTAAAATTCAAGTCCAAGTATCCAGCAAGTCTAAGATGGCCTCCTTTTTCTTATCTTGATCTTTTAAATTTTCTGTTGAGATATTTTTAGGTTTTATTTATCTTGCCCTCAGGATAATCAATGCTCTGCTGGTTTTATTTAGAAAGAAATTTGCTGTGCTATTGTTTGTTTTTCTTTACATTCGTTAATTACATTCTTTTGGAATTTTGCTATGATTAATTTATTATCTATCACTGACCGATGCTTTTAAATTTTCAAAGACAAAAGGGAATAAAATTATTTTAACTTTAATTAATTAATACATCAGATTTTGTTAGAATTATTATTTAACGAAATTTAAATTAGCAACAAATACGAACTTTATAAAATTCAAAATAACTTATTAATATTACACAAAATTTATTTAACTACAAGAAATCTAAATTATATTATTTTATCCGTATTTATTGCGTTTAATTTGAGATCGAAATGTGTGCATGTTTATGCTGAATTCTACATATATTTATACATTTTTAATATTGTTACACACACAATTCGATACCAAAAGGTTTAAATTTGGGTGGGATATACCGGTCAGTGAGAGACGACAGAAAAAGGTGAAACTTGAGATTCGAATACGAATCTCACTGTTTCAATATATATCTAATTATATGAGAATCACTAAACATGGAATGTACTATCATTAAAAGGAGGTTTGTTCAGAAACCAGTGATTTGAAAAAAGAAAAGATTCACATAGAAGAAATGCTTATGAGGAATGGTTCTCCATCAGCAGTCATCTGGAAAACCTTAAATAGATAACACAAAGAGACACCAAAAGAGAAAAGAATTATTGCTATGGTAGTCTATCCATACATACCAAGAATGACAGACAAATTTAAAAAAATCTTCCATCAATATAACATTAGAACAGCTTTTCAAAGCCATGCCACAGTAAAAGGATTTCATACTTCTACTAAGCCTAAACTGAAAATGCTGAAGAACAAAAACTGCATCTATGAAATACTATGTGAATGTGGAAGAAAATACATTGGTGAGACCTGTTACCCTGTTGAACAGCTATTGAAAGAACACAAACTAATGGTTAAAAGAGAAAAACAGTTGTGTCTATAGTGGCAAATCATGTATGTATTAATGACCATATGTTTAATTGGGAAAATATAAAGATATTGGATAAGAGGAAAAATGCATAAAAGAAAATTCAAGGAATCTGCTCATATGGCAATGGTAAATAATCATATAAGTCAACCCAGTGTGGCAATATACAGTGTATGGATACCACTAATTAATCTTGCTTTTAGGAAAAATATTAAATAACAATAAAAAATTGAAGGACTCATGAGGATTTGAATTAATCCTCATATATAAATATATCAAATTTCTACTATATGTTGCCTTTGATAGAATAGCTTAGTTAGTAGAGCATTTTCCATGAATTCAATATTCAAAAATCTAAAGGTCTGAGTTCAACTTGTAAATGAATATTGCCACTGTGAAAATAGGCCAGAAACATGTGAAAAGTGGAGAATAATACTACTCAAAATGTGTAATTACTAACCTGTGTTGTTTATTTGTTTGCTATTACTAACAAGTTGTTTGTATTTGGAAAGTTTAAATAAAGTTTAAAATTTTCAATACATTCAGCATTAACTCATAGATGATGGAAATAGTCCAACATATCACATGTAATATATGTAGTATTTTGTTTTCTTTTTTATTTGCTTTACATTTCATTTTGTAGTTAATATACTGATTATTTTTGATTTGTAAATATCATGATTAAAATTTTTTCAATTGCTGTCTGTTACCTAGAAATATTTCACTATAAACTCATCAACACTCCTTTAACACTTTAAGCAAATAATTTTATTTAACAGTTTCGACTGTACTAGCAGTCTTCGTCAGATCTTAACTTTCCTTCTACCTTCACCTTTCCTCCATCTTTTTTTTATTATTAACCACTTCCCCTAGAAATAGTAATATTTTAAGCCAATAAACACCACATGATCACCATTTCTTATGCTTGCTCTTAACTATTATTAAAACAGGCAAAGCTCTCTATATGTATTGCCACTCAGTAATATTTGGAGGTCTTCTTAAGACAGACACATGATTGTTTCATCATGAGAATTCCTATTATGTTCATGGGGGGATCCAAAAATAAACAGAATCTTATAATAAAAAAATGTATATTTTTAGGTGTTGCAAAGTGAATCACTTTAGAAAGTATAGTCTATTTAATGCAATGCACCAATCTAAATAAGTTTATCATATTTCAAAGTATTGTGAAAACACTTTCAAAGCAATGCATTTTAATACCTCTGTCATTTTCCCTTCCAGTTATAAGTCTGCAAAAAAAATGAAATATTTTTCATTTGAGAGATTTAAAAAAATTACCTGAAGTGAGATTGAGTGAATATGGATGATAGATAAACTGAGTCATGCTGAATTTAATTAAAAAGTGCTTCACACTCAAGTCTTTGAGAGATGACATTTTTTTAGTGTGGAATCACAAAACTGGATTTTTATATTTTGCCACTTCATGCAAATGTTTCACAACTTGGTGATATGCCAATAAACATCACATGACCACCACCTCTTATGCTTGTGTGTGGCAATGCATATAGTAAACTTGGTGATAAAATGCCTTATTATTATGAACTAAATTTGAAAGAAAATTGTCGTTTGAATAAAAAAAAACAGTATTATTTTGATTTTGGACTTTATTTGCCAAGCTTTTTAGGAATGTGATGAATTTAATATTTAAATTAAATCATTCATTAACTTGTGTTTTTATGAGATCAACTTGCTTATAATCTCTTTTGAGCATTGCCACTTTTTTCCTTGTCATTTTCTATAAGCAAAAACAGAATTTCATATTGTCAAACTTTTTAGCCATTATAAAAAAATTGACAAATATGTGAAACACACTTTGCAAAAAAATATGCTACATGGTTCCACAATTTTTCATGACAGAGTGATTTGGCAGATTGATGCAGAAGGGTTCCTGAAGATGTATGTAATGACAGAGGTACATATTACAAAAGGGACACAAACCAGAGAGAATGATTCCGTTATTTTTTGTGTCTTCCCTCATATACTTGGTAAGAATGTTTAACTTTTAAGTGATGAATAAATATAGTACTAAATTTACTATTTTTTTTTTTTGATTTTGCTTATGTAATGGTTTTTCTGGGGGGGGGGGGGGGTTGCTTTAGTGTCTATTTTGTAATTTTATGCCAGAGGTAATATACATACTATTTTTTAAATTTTAAGTAAACATTGGAAATTTCTGTCTGTGTTTGTGATGTCAGAATGCCATACTGTTGTTCAATGGGGGGCAGTCGCAATGATAGAATGCCACATTATAAACTCATAACTACCTGTTTTTATGAATGAAAAAAAAAGAAAAAAACTACCTGTTTTTTATTTAGTATCATAATATTTTTATTATATTTGTGTTCAAATTTATATTTTTATATGGTTTAAAATGTACTTTTTCCGGTTTACATAGTTTCAGGGATTAACGTTATAGATTAGAGCTTCTGTAATATTTCACATATGTTTCAGTCTGCTGAAAATTTTCTAAACCTTGTGAAAATGTCATAAAAATGAGTACATGAGGTCTATTCTTACAAGTTTATCACTTAAGTTTTTTAAAATTTCTAGTGTATATGTTATTTGATATGTTCTCAAGATTAGAAAGTTATCAGAAGATTGATACTACATGAAATGTCACAGCAGGTCTAATATATAATTACCTCACTTTTCATTTATTTTCTTCTGCAAATAAATCGTTTAATTTTAGATTTTTTTTAAAAAAATCCGTATATAATTTTTTTTTTAAGTTTTATTTATTATCGCTTTCAGATTTAAAAAAATATTATAGTAGAATGATTTAATTTATTTTATCAAATAATTTTTTTTTTTCTAAATCAATAAAGCAAAAGTAAGACTATCTTTATATATATCTTTAACACTTACAATTTCCACTCGTATCTTTTGCGCATTCATCTTTTTTAAATATAATTCTTCATCAGATAAAAATTCATTCAATTTGTCAAAATTACTTTTCTCTAAAAAAAATTTTTTTTCTTTTTGTTAAGGGCATAAGAAAGTAAACAAAACTATTGGAATATATCATTATATTAAATTTTGCACCATATAGTTCTTTACTTCTTGCAGAATTTTTGAAAAAAATAGCACCATTCCTAGGACTTAACATAATACAATGACTTTTTTTTTTATACGATTATTGATTAAATTAGAACTTGATCAAATTCTTGGATAAAATATCTTAGTAAATAAATAAAATGACTACTGAAAATTAATTTTTCTATTGCCTATTGTCACTTTTTTTAAAATTTGTTATATAATTTTTATTTAGTTTATGATTACCAGTATTGTATTTATAAACTTACAATTATTTATGACAAAAAAGAATCTGAAAACAAAGAAACAAAATACCCCCTCCTCCAAATGAATTAAGACAACGTTAGTTATTAATCAATATATTTAAGAAGTTTCACAATTAAATACTGAAACATGGTTATACACACATATTCATGCATTCCAGAAATATTTTTAGCTGAAAATTTTAATTTTATTATTAAATATATTTTTATCTTTGGTTACAATAAATATTATGTTTGCATACGTGCATATATTTATGTGTATAATAAGTATTAATATACGTAAGTGTCTAGATACATGCACACAAACACAGGTATATTATATATAAAACTTCTACTTATATATACATAATAAATATTTAAATTTTACCTTGGCAAAATTGTCTTGACACAATGAAAAGAACCAGTATTAAAGGGGCATTGGGATCCAGTTTCGCTATTACAAGCAGTATCAGCTTCAAAGCGGCCTATATCTAATCGAGCTTGTCCCAGATTGCAAGGACAAGGTTGAAGATCATCGTCATTTTCATTATAAGGATCATGAGTTTCAACTGCACCCCAAACTTTGCATATTTCATGGTGGATATTTCTTAACTCTCTATTCCATACTAAATTAACTTGATTTAAGATTGCTTGTTCAAATGCATTTTTGTCATTAATATCAATGACTAAATTTAATGCGTAATCTTTAATATTTGGTTCCATAATGTTATGTATATTGGTTTTAAGATCATAAGAAGTAATGGATAAACTTCTTTTACCCAGCTTAATATTTAAAGAATCTCTAGCAATTTTTAGCCCAACAGCTCGAATATAGTGTAAAGTAAACCATCGTGTAACATGAACATCAGACCAAATCATCACAGATAATCTGCAAAAAATGAATCAATTTTAATAAATAAACATAAAAACATACATATTTATTAAAACAATGATGAAACTGTTTATAATAGCAATACAAACTTAATATATATATATATATAATATTTACTGAGGCTATAACCTCGACAATATGCGTATAAAATGCGATAGTAGGTCCCTCTACACTATTGCATTTTATACGCATATTGTCGAGGTTATAGCCTCAGTAAATATTACTTACATAATCAATGTGCGTTTAATAAATTTATAATATATATATATAGTTATATAATTATATATATATATAATTGAATTTGTAAATACAGTAACTAAATAATTAAAAATTTTATCCATTTAGAAGCACTTTCGATTATCCTAGTAACCTTTGTCAACTAAAACATTGAAAGGCTAACCTTCCCACAATTCCATAATCTTAATGTTTGCTGCTTGCCTGTTAATTAAGTCATGTTTATATTTGTATATTAGCATAGCTTCTTTTATTTTTATTTTATTGTTATTTTTTTCAATTTGCAATATTTTTACATTATTATTTTTATTGTTATAAATCATTTTTTATAGTTTTGATTTCAATTTTAATAATGTAAAAATATTGCAAATTGAAAAAATTAACAATAATAGAAAAATAAAGGAAGCTATGCTAATATACAAATATAAACATGACTTAATTAACAGGCAAGCAGCAAACATTAAGATCATGGAATTGTGGGAAGATTAGCCTTTCAAAGATTTAGTTGACAAAAATTAGTAGGATAATCTAAAGTGCTCCTATGTGAATAAAATTTTTAATTATTTACTTACTGTATTTACAAATATTCAATTATATAATTATGTATATTGCTGTGAAAAAAAATACAATAATAATAATATTATTACATATATATAATTTACAAAAAAAAATTTTAATATTATACCATCACAGTTTCAAAATTTTGAACAAAATATATATATAATAAATAAGCATACATTTATGTCTTTTAATGGGTATGTATTCTTGGGTATGGTTATAGTAAGAATAGGCTAAGTTGAAATATGCACCAACAAGAACAAAATTTAAAAAAGAAATTAATTTATGTGTGTGTTAGAGACAAATATACAGCACTGAATAACTTCATTACTCATTTATTTCTTGGAGCATTTTGACTCTCTATGAACAGATGGAAAAGAGAATGGAATAAATAATATTCAAAACTATTGAAGGTTGAAATTTGAAGTAATTTTCTCTTTAATATTTGCATAAGCATTACAAGTCATTTAAATTTTGTACTATATATTCACATTGATCATGGAGTTAAAAGTCCACTGACATTCCATTGAATAGTGGATAGTTCTTCATAACACTCACTGCTTTGGTCAATCAAATAATGTAATTTTCAAAAATGCATATTTAAAGATATTTAATTGACATAATTAATTAAAAATTAAGGAAACAGGATTAATGATATGATATGTTTTTGATAAACATTCTGCTCATGTAAAGGAATTATCTTCAGATTTGAAAACATACGTTTGGCTACCAAATGAATGGCTACAGAAAAGATTTATAAAGATATCTCAAAGCCAATATTCTATAAAATGTCAGATCAGACATTAGAATTATCATCAGAAACTAAAGAGATTTCAGTATTCACTTAGTGATGCTAGACTTTAAGCAATCTGACATTTAATTTTGCTACATATAATAAGTAAATGAATATCCAACAACATTCATAAGTTGATACTAACAATGAGCTTCAGCTCCATCAATAAAAAAAGCTTATTCTTCAGCTACAGAAATATCTAAGCAAGCAACCAGTATGGAAGAGTGTCTTTCGATTTATTCCCATTGCAATGATGATAAATCAAATATATGCATATAAAATTCTTGAGATTATGAGTTAAGACTACAAAATATGCATGGTTCCAATGCTTTTGAATCATGCATAGCTTAAGAGAAATTGATAATTTATCAAGACCTTTAATTAGTTTTAAATTTATAGCATATCATCTACTGTTCAAAAGACTTTTTTCCAAAGTTAATCACTTTTAATTCCTGATGTCTAATTATCAAATAAGACTAAAGATTGCCAACAACTTAAAAAACTAACTTAGAATGATGCTGGATAAATCACACATACAGAAAAATTCATGCTAGGAATGTGAATTTTACTATGGATTTTTCCAATTCATGTAAAAAAGTTTATCTACAAAAGTTCTAGGATATAGTTTTAAGATTTAATGTGTATTCAAGCTATGTAGTAATAATGATAATAATAACAATAATATTAATATTAATAAGGACAATATGTGCATACAACATCTAACAAATAATAATAGTATGGAATTTTAATATTTAAAAAGGCCCGAATTTGAGATTTAGATAATTTTAAATTTTTAGTATTTCTTTTTTATAGACATAATGAAATTTTTTTTTCTATTCTAAGATTTTGAAGATTTTAATTTTATCTCTTGCAAAGATAGATTGAGATTTTGTACACGAATTTAAGAATTTAATGATTTTTTTCTTTTAATTTTTAACGTTTTTTTTTTTTTTGTAGGCTGTCATTTAAATTGAAATACATGTAAATAAAATACAATTAGCACACTGCATAGTTTATGCATACATAATGATAATGTACTTACATCAATGTGTATTTAATTATGGTGTCCTTAACATCAATTTTTATTTTATTTGCTTTTATAAATATGTTGTCAATTTGTTAAGACAATTTATTCTTATTTTATTCATATTGCTATATATTGTAATGATATGTATGTAACAAGGATAAGATGTGGAGATGGAATAAATCATCATCTCCATATATGATAAATATTATTTATATATATATACTATAATGGTCAGCATATGGGAGATCGAAGAAATCTTACCGTATCTGCACTAATGGCACCACTAGGTTACTCGAACCTAGAAAATTTATAGAATAGGCAGATACGTACTGTTAAAGATCCACTTTTTACATAGATATTTTACCACAGCCATCAGCCCTTCTCACTAGTTCATGGAGTAGCAGAGATTTAAAACATATTTATTAAAATATATTTTTAATAAAGATTAAAAAGAATAAACTAGATCACTGCCAGTACTAATAACACAACAGATTTTACTAACGCACATTTAAAATTGAGGAATAAAATTTATATTTAGATTTTAACATTAATTTTTAAATTTAAATTACAATTTTAAATAGTCTGCACAGATGGACATTTTAATAATATTTTACATTAGCATGTTGAGTATAGATAGGCTACATAGATTCCACAGTTAATAACTTTTCAAAACAAATCATTCAATCTCAGACTAAAAGTTCATAGCCAAACCAACACCTGCTTCCAGATATATAGTCACAACCAATGCTATATGAATATGCTAGCACAAAACCATGCTGACAGGAATGTGCATCTGACAGCATATATTATTTGAGAGCCATGATCATCATCTAGTACAGGAATATGCATCTGTCTGGTGAAGGAATCATGTATATAAATTATTAAAAAAGAGTGCTATGTATGGGAAAGAGTGGTCTATCTGCTGACTTATAATCCCTGTCCATAGAGCTAGAAGGGGTCAATGGCACAGGAAACACGTCTGTGTCCATTGCAATGCAATGACTACAATATTAGGTCATGCATTCAATTGGGCACATTGCACTGTATGCAATACATGCTTCACTTTACATTGATATAAACACCCATATATCCCTCCACCAACATTGACCTAACTATGAGACAAATAGCCAAAAATTAAAACCCCTTAAACTAACATAAACTTAATGAATCTATATAGCTATCTACACCCAATTTAAATTTAATACATTTTAGTTAACAGATAGAAATAAATAACCTAGTTAAATACAAACATAAATAAATAAAAAAATGGAAATGATTGAAATAGTGAACTTATAAAAAAATAAATATTTATAATTGAGTTAGAGTTCTATTCTTGGTCATATAAGAGTCCATTTATTTATATTACTTTTTTTGGGATTGATTACTTATTGAAGTTATACTGTAATTATTTTAAAAAAAGTTCAATTGGTAAGAGTTTATATTTTATGGATTCTAAAGATTTAGATGTCCATCTTTGTGGTCACTTACGTAGATTGTTTGTTTGTTATTTTTTAAAAAATGAAACTGCTACTTGCTATTACTTTTGCTCCATAACTGTCATAGGAAAGTCTCAGCTGGTTGTCAAGATATTAAATCTATTGCAGACTTCTACATCGTAAAGCCTGCAATACAGCTATAGTTCATATGTAGATTCAAAGTCAGTTCTCCGACAACAATAATAATAATAATCCTTTGGCTTTTATATTTTTATTAGCCCCTTATCATCTAATCTTTGGATTCAATGAGCAAGATGTCACTAATCCTTTTGTGTTTCATTTACGGTCTGTGCTGTGGTTTTGTGCTTGCATTGGTCATTTAATTTTTTTATTCTCTTACCTGACCATTTAATTATTCAAGTGCCCCAAGGGCTAGTGTGCTTTAGAACAATCATTTCCATTTTCTAAGATTATAGAAATTAACATTATTTCTATTTTCGAAAGATCAATCTTTATATTTTTACTTTTTTTACAAAAAAAAATAATTTCAAATACTTTTTTCTTAAAATAGTTTAAGTTTTCCATCTACATGACAATATATATGTTAAATATAACTTTCACTTTTCAGTTTTTAAGTTAAGTTTTTTCTTTTTAATAAATCAATTTTTATTTACGAACTTAAGTTTTTATTTTAAATTAATGTAATGGCATATTATATACCATTACAATATATATATATATAAAACAAAATAAATGTCCACTAATATCAATCATACAATAACAAAACTTAAATACATTCCAAACAACGGTAAATATTTATAATATAATATAAATAAAAACTCATAAAAAATATTTTTGATTATATTCATAATCATTTTCAACTCAATTTTCAAAATGGAATCATCTATTCCCAACTGGAAACATGTGTCGATTCAAATATCCCACAATTCATTAATCCTAACATTTGCTGACTGTCTGTTTATTATTGTATTTTTATACCTACTAATAAAAACTGCCTCTTTAATTTTTCTTTTTTCATGATCTCTCTCTTGACCTAAAATTTTTATTTTATTTATATCAAAATGAAACCCAAAATTACAATTCCTATCATGATCATAAAAAAACAGATTCAGTATATAACTTGACTTCATTATTATTATCATTATGTATCTGTATATTTTTCAAAACTCTTTTATACAACAATTTATGTTCTTTAATTCTTTTCTCTATATTGTGGGATATTTGAATCGACATGTGTTTCCGGTTGGTAATAGATGATTCCATTTTGAAAATTGAGTTGATAATGATTATGAATATAATTGAAAATATTTCTTTATGAGTTTTTATTTATATTATATTATAAATTGTTTACCGTTGTTTGTACCAATCGGAATGAAAGTGAAGATCGAATCTAACTGCAAAAACAATATCTGCACATCAGGGGCGCCATCTAGGCATTTGAGCCTAGAAAAATTTATAAAGTAGGCAGAAACACGCTGTTAAGATTCCACTTTATTTAAATATTCCGATCGTTAGCCCAAGTCACTAGCTCAGTGGAGACGCAGAGATAAAAATCTATATCTTAAATATCAAAGAGTAAAAGCCACTGCCAGAAATTAACATATAAAAATATTTATTTACGCACATATAAAATAATATTTAAATTTTGAGGAATAAGTTTAACATTTTAGATTTTTATATTAACTTTTAATTTTACATTTAACTAAGTTTCAATGAGTTTAATTATTATTTAGATAGTCAAGTATGAATAGACTACATAGATCTGCATTTGAAAGAAAATATTCTTCCCTGATTTACCCTTAGGCAACAAATTTCGCAACCAAATTGGCGCCAATCCATCTGATACATTCATGTATTCAATGTAGCATGATACGACAACACAAAATACTATATTGTCAGGAATGTACATCTGAACAATAAGTAGAAATAGAGAAGACATTGACTCTCCACCAACAGGAATGTGACATCTGTTGGCAAGTAGAACAATAAACAAAAAACTCCATAGGAATGGACTGCGGTCTTCTGCCGACTTACAAACCCATCCATAGGCAAACAGAGGGTGTGTGGCGTATATCTATAATCCTGCCCGTAGCGGACCTCATACTACATCTACTAATTACACAAATATATCCAATCCATTGAACCAATTCAACTACGAAATGAATAACCTAAGATTACCCTCCCTTAATACAACTTTACAAAACTATATAGCCATTCACGCCCGACTTAATTTTAACATTTAAATACGTTCGCACAGATTTGTTTAAAAATGTTGGGTATAGATCGATTACATAGATTCCACGGTCAAAAACATTTCAAAATAAACATAAACGATCAAAATACAAAATTATTGATACCGACAATCACAGAGGGAAACTTATAAGTAACCCAATAGTATTCACCATAAAATACTTGCGTTGTCACCAATAACTTAAAAGACATCCGAATAAATACATTTTAGATACTCACCGTAAGGTATCATTATTTATTGAATGTCTATATATTTTGATCAAATATGAAAACCAAAATATAAGTAACCGCAAACGAATCCATGCAAGCATCTATAAACAACTTAAATTTCATACATTTAAATAATCTTTACAATAAAAAAAAAAAATGGAAATGATGTTTATCAATCGGAAAACATTATAAAATTAAACATTATTAATTTGATTTAAAAACTTACAAAAGTCAGATAAGAGTCTGTTTTGACATTTCAGTTGGCTTGTTTATCAATTTGTAAAACTTGACGAAAGTTCTTAGTTGATTTTAACAATTGTTCATTTCATATAGCTTATGGTAGAAGAGTCCAGGCCTCTGCTTTTTTTAATTCCCGTGATGTCTCCATTGGAAGATAATGTTCTAGAGGTAGCATTAGCTGATTCCATTCTTGCATCACAGTCTTTTCATTTTATATTTTTTTTTAAAACAAAAAAAAAACGAGAGAGGACGGCAAGTGCGTCTTACCGTTCTCATCAAATCCTAGTTGGAAACTGTCCGAAAAAACTGTATTTCCCTTTTTATATTATCCATATGGATTCAATGAACAAAACATCACTAGTCTATCACTTTCGTTAGGGTCCGAGCCAAGGCTTAGTGCTTCCATTGGTCAAGCTAAAATTTCTTTCTTCTCTTATCTAACTTTTCATCTGACTTTTTAATTACACAGCTTTTAGATAATTAATAAACAATCATTTCCATTTACAGATTACAGGAATTAATTAATACCTGTTTTTACTTTAACTTACGTTATTTTTTTATTAAAATATTTTTATATTTCAATCTGGTATTTTTTTATTAAAAAAATACGTTCAGATACTTTTTTTTTTGTTTATAAAAAAAATATTTTTAAAGTTTAGCATCTGTGCGAATGTATATATGTTACCATATGTAACGATACATAAATATGTCATTACATTAATTTAAAATAAAAACTTAAAAGTTCGCAAATAAGAGTAAAAAACTAAACGCTAAAATTAAAAATGTTTGTTAAACATATATATATATATTCGCACAGATGCTAAACTTTAAAAATATTTTTTTTCATAAACAAAAAAAAAAAAGTATCTGAACGTATTTTTTTTAATAAAAAAATACCAGATTGAAATATAAAAATATTTTAATAAAAAAATAACGTAAGTTAAAGTAAAAACAGGTATTAATTAATTCCTGTAATCTGTAAATGGAAATGATTGTTTATTAATTATCTAAAAGCTGTGTAATTAAAAAGTCAGATGAAAAGTTAGATAAGAGAAGAAAGAAATTTTAGCTTGACCAATGGAAGCACTAAGCCTTGGCTCGGACCCTAACGAAAGTGATAGACTAGTGACGTTTTGTTCATTGAATCCTTGTGGATAATATAAAAAGGGAAATACAGTTTTTTTCTGACAGTTCCAGCGTTGTGTGTTTGAGAGATGTGGTATGACGCACATACCACACTCTCTATAAAAAAAAAAATGAAAAGACTGTGATACCTTGAACCAGCTATTGCCATCTCCAGAACATTACCTTCCAACGGAGGCGTCGCGGGAATTGAAAGCAGAGGCCTGGACTCTTATACCATAAGCTATATGAAATGAACAATTGTTAAAATCAATCAAGAACTTTCGTCAAGTTTTACAAATTGATAAACAAGCCAACTGAAATGTTAAAACGGACTCTTATCTGACTTTTGTAAGTTTTTAAATCAAATTAATAATGTTTAATTTTATATGTTTTCCGATTGATAAACATCATTTCCATTTTTTTTTTCTTATTGTAAAGATTAGTTAAATGTATGAAATTTAAGTTGTTTATAGACGCTTGCATGGATTCGTTTGTGGTTAATTATATTTTGGTTTTCATATTTGATCAAAATATATAGACATTCGATAAATAATGATACCTTACGGTGAGTATCTAAAATGTATTTATTCGGATGTCTTTTAAGTTATTGGTGACAACGCAAGTATCTTATGGTGAATACTATTGGGTTACTTATAAGTTTCCCTCTGCGATTGTCGGTATCAATAATTTTGTATTTTGATCGTTTATGTTTATTTTGAAATGTTTTTGACCGTGGAATCTATGTAATCGATCTATACCCAACATTTTTAAACAAATCTGTGCGAACGTATTTAAATGTTAAAATTAAGTCGGGCGTGAATGGCTATATAGTTTTGTAAAGTTGTATTAAGGGAGGGTAATCTTAGGTTATTCATTTCGTAGTTGAATTGGTTCAATGGATTGGATATATTTGTGTAATTAGTAGATGTAGTATGAGGTCCGCTACGGGCAGGATTATAGATATATGCCACACACCCTCTGTTTGCCTATGGATGGGTTTGTAAGTCGGCAGAAGACCGCAGTCCATTCCTATGGAGTTTTTTGTTTATTGATCTACTTGCCAACAGATGTCACATTCCTGTTGGTGGAGAGTCAATGTCTTCTCTATTTCTACTTATTGTTCAGATGTACATTCCTGACAATATAGTATTTTGTGTTGTCGTATCATGCTACATTGAATACATGAATGTATCAGATGGATTGGCGCCAGTTGATTGCGAAATTTGTTGCCTAAGGTTAAATCAGGGAAGAATATTTTCCTTTCAAATGCAGACCTGTGTAGTCCATTCATACTCGACCCTCTAAATAAATAGTAAACTCATTTTTTGAAATCTACTTAAATTTAGAATTAAAGATCAATATAAAAATATAAACGTTAAATTTATTCCTCAAAATTTAAATGTTATTTTATATGTGCATAAATAAATATTTTTACGTGTTAATTTCTGGCAGTGGCTTTTATTTATTGATATTTAAGATATAAATTAAGATATAGATTTTTATCTCTGCGTCTCCATTGAGCTAGTGACTTGGGCTAACGATCGGAATATTTAAATAAAGTGGAATCTTAACAGCGTGTATCTGCCTACTTTATAAATTTTTCTAGGCTCAAATGCCTAGATGGCGCCCTTGTAGTGCAGATATTGTTTTTGCGGTTAGATTCGATCTTCACTTTCATTCCGATCCAGAGAAAGAGACTTCACGTATCTGCACTACCCGGGCGCCATCTAGGCCTTTGAACCTAGAAAAATTTATAAAGTAGGCAGATACGTAAGTCAAAAAAAAAATTTTTTTTTAAATATTTTGGTTCCGGTCGTTAGCCCATGTCACTAGCTCAGTGGAATAGCAGAGATTAAATAATATAATATCTTATCTAATTAGATTTCAACATTAAAAAATAAATAAAATAAGCCACTGCCAGTAATTAACACACAAACGTTTATTTATGCACATATATATAAGATTTAAAATTATTTTAGTATTAGTTTTACATTTTAACATTATTTTTAACTTTACCTTAGATTTTAATTTACATTTTAATTTCTATTATATTATCAGTTTACATTTTAATTAAGTTCGCACAGATGGGATTATAAAAGCTTGTTATAATATGTTGCTATAGATCGGTTACATAGATTTCACGGTCAAAAACATTTCAAAGTAAACATAAACGATCAAAATACAAAATTATTGATTACTGACAATTGCGGAGGGAAATTTATACGTAACCCAATAGTATTCACCATAAGATACTTGCATTGTCACCAATAACTTAAAAGACATCCGAATAAATACATTTTAGATACTCACCGTAAGGTATCATTATTTATCGAATGTCTATATATTTTGATCAAATATGAAAACCCAAAACATACTTAACCGATAACCAATCCATGCAAGCGTCTATAAACAACTTAAATTTACTGCATTTTTATTTAGGGTCGAGTATGAATAGACCACATAAATTTGCTTTTGAAAATAAACATTCTATCCCTATTTAACCTTAGGCTAAAATTTGTAGTCAAACTGGCATCAATTCATCTGATATATCGATGTATTCAATGTAATAAAATACGGCAGCACAAAAGGTTATAAGAAGAAATTGCTTCTCATGAGATAGGAATATTACATCTATCTGCAAAGAAGAGCAATAAAACAAAAAACTCCATAGAAAGGAACTGTGGTATCCGACTTATAATTCCTTCCATAGGCAAACGGAAGTGTGCGACGTATGAAGCGATTCTGCCCATAGCGAATCAATATTACATCTACTAATCACACCAATATATCCAATCCATTGACCCAATTTAACCATGAAACAAATAACCTCAGGTTACCCTCCCCTAATATAACTTTACAAATCTATACAGCCATTCACGCCCGACTTAAGTTTAATTTTATATAATTAATTTAACGAAAACAAAAATCATGATAAAACTTAAAGAACAAAAAATAAATAAATAAATGGAAATGATTTTAAATATATGTATAAAAAAAGAAATACATCAAACAACATTATTAATAAATTAACTTGGTCAGATAGGATAATATTGCAATCATTTAAATATGGAAAGTTTTAATTTAATGTTCATTATTTATAAAGTTCTTACGGTTTAAAACAGTTCATCTTTATCCGTTGCTTGCCATGAATGTGAATTCCCATGCCATCCTAAGATTGGTATTCTGTTGGACGATTTATTTATCCATCCGGAGGTTCTTTCTTTAACTGGTCCTCAATGTAGAAAAACGATAGTTCATTTCTCTTTCTTTCTTTGGAAAAACTGAAGGGATTGAAACGTGCGTCCTTCAATCTCTTCTCCCGCACCTCCGCACTAACATCTATCTGTCACATCGCAATAATCATAATAACTAATCACTAATAATTTTCAACCATGTCCTTTTATATTCATTTGAAGGATTGCATTTACATTATGTCATCGATGCGATGATCCTTTTTCATTGAGGTCCGATTTCCCAATGGATTTATTTCATTTGCTAAAAGTTTCTATTGTTTTCCTCTCTGACCGATGTTTTTACATTTAAATGCCCAAGGCTGGTTTACATTTAACTAATTAACAATCATTTCCATTTCTCTTTAATTAACCTGTTTTCCAAATCAAAGATATATTTTTATCTCTAAATCTTTTTAAGTTTTTGTTTTAAAATACTCTTTCTTTAATAAAGTTTTATTTTAATAATTTTTCATTATCTGTGCGATTTAATATATACGAGTTTAAGATGATATTTAATTTCAATTTTTAATTCTTAAAGAAAATTTTTAAATGCGAACTTTTTAATTTACTTTCATGTTTAATAAATATAAAAAAAAACAATGTAACGAACATCTGTGCTCGTTACATATCAGTAAAGTTGCTTAAAAAAAATGATCAAAAAAAAAAAATTTTACTTAGGGTTAGTAATTACGGTACACGATTGACGAAGACATTTACAAAACATCCGGTTAATAATTTTACAAAAAGACTATATACAAAAAGAAAAATGTTTACTATCGCTTACCTAAGGACCATTTACGTTCACCTCCTCCCAACCAGAGTTCTAACTTTTTTTTTATATCCATTTTATTTTTACACACGGCATGACAAGCAAATTTTATAAATTATTTATTTAAATAAGGTTGCATTGAGATAAATATGTTTTAAGAAATAATGGGTTTAAACGTGTATATTTGCAGCACAATTATAAACACCACCAACTTATTTATGACTGATTGAAATGCATACATAGGGTTACACTGAAGTAATTCCCAAAGGTACTCATCGTAAGGCACCACATTTCGATCATAAACTTACGTGGCTGTGCGCACCTATACACCTAAAAGCATAATATATATCAACAAAAAAAACATATCAATCGCAACCTTTTGACTTTTTTTTTTTAACAAAAATTAGTTTTAAAATTATTTATACTTTCTCGTGTTTAATATATATGGGCAATTTCTTTCTGGCAGTGCTTTTATAAGATTTAAAATATACGACTTATGTAAACAGATAAAACATTTCATTTTGACAAAATTTGCTCAGGGTATACGTGGTTTATTAAACATCGGCCCGAGTTTGTTCGCCAGTTTGTACCAATGTTATTGTTTGAGATCTAACAATTTTTCATTCGATTATAACAATTATACTTCTAAACTGCAACAACAGAATTAAATATAAATAATCAATAGTCAGTTCCTGTGACTGAATTTAAATAAGATTCAATAGTCAATGCAAAACATGTGGCATAATATACAACAATAATATGAATGCACATACTTAAATGCTAAAATATTATAAAAGTAATGCTGAGATCATTATATCTGCTGATCATCATTAATGCTCTGGCTCTATGGGTCTGTGAGTGCATAGGCTAAATATAAACTAAATGTTCTCTAAAAATATAAAATGCAGTGAATGGACTTTAAAGAAGATGTTGATCTTTGTACCATCTAGAGAATTATATGAATGTCCAAATACAAACATAAACTGCGACATAAAATACTGTTATTGCTCTAGAGCTAGCTCAGGATCAAAAACAGCCTAGGCATTGTAACTGTGGATAAGAGAAATAATAAATGTATACACTTAATCTACCTTAATTGAAGTAGATTTATTGAGATAATTTACAAATCTCTTAAAATAATGCACTTTAATGAAATCTAAGGCACACATGCTGCCAATTCATAGAACTGATAGGTGGAGGAATAAAAATTTTAACGCTATTATTTTTTAACAATTATTTAATATATTAATTAAGGAAAATAGCAAAAGATATGATAATATGTCAATTAAAGTTAATTACATTTTTATCAACAAAATATAAATTTATATAGTTAGTAATATTAATTTGTTGTTGACTATTACTAATTCAATTAATTAATCTTAACTTTAAACATAATTATTTTCTTTTTAAGGATTGAAATTGACCCCCCCCCCCATTTATATTTAAATGTAAAAATCAATATCTCACAAACTTAAAAGGTAAAATTGTAAATTAGCTAAAACCCTTTTTAAATTTTGGAGAAAAAAATTTAAAAAATTTAAAAAAAAGAATTTATAATTAAAAAAATTACTTAAAATAAAAAAATAATTAATAAAAAAAATTTATCTAACCAACAAAAAAAAAAAGTTTTTTTTTATTAATAGTTTAAATATATTTTCTGAAGTCTAATAACTTTTCTTTTTGTAGATTCAAATTTTTTAAGATGATGATAATTTTTTCATTAACACAGATAAATTTATATATTTTTACAATATAATATTTTCAGATTTTATACAGGCTGAAACTATTCATTTGTTCAATCTAATAATTTGCAATTTAGGTTTCATATAGAATGAGACAGATATGCTTTTGAATAAAAAGGTTTTTTCTGATTTATTTAGGGTATTTTCTTTACATTTTTTGTGAAAGGACTGTACAATGAGGTTTGATGATGCTCAGTGTTTACCTAAAATTTAACTAATGGTTTTTTCAAATCTATTAAAAATGCCTTTCTAAAATTAGAAGTGATATTAGAATGACTTGAGACTACAATACTATTTTTCACTAATCACAATAGCAGTGCTGCTACTGCATTCTTCAATAGCTGAATCAAGAATGTCTGTTTCTCACAAGACACTGAAATCTACATGCCTCTATCTTATTACTTTTGGGCTAATTCTGACTCCATACAATCATTTATTATATCAGAAATAGTGCATTAAATTCTGAGCAGGTGAATCTATTGTTACTGAAAGTTATTTGGTTATTTTCTTGTTTTTATTATATTTTAATTTTAAAAAGTCAATCATATAAAAAATTTGTCTGTAGTTATTTTTTATTGCATTGCTTGATTCAAAAGTTGTCAATAATTTAAAAATTTGAATATAGACATATGTTTTATAATTATAAAATCTTGCACATTACCTTAGGTGATAACATGGCATATTTCATTTCAAATTATGCAACGTGTATATGACGTCATCCTTAGATACCATTATATATATTAACAATTTCAACAGCAAATAAATAACTTTTACTATTGCTTGAACATGTAGGATTATATTCATATCCCATAACATTCACATTCTAATACATTACTCAGAATTAATTTACATGCAGAGGTATAATGAATTATTTTTAATAAACTTGTGAATATAATTTTATTTTTATTTATTAATGCCCATTCATCCTTCAGGCTGATAAAAAAAGAATTATTATTTCATTTGACTTCCAGCCATAAATATTGTACATAAATTGATATTGATATCTGAAAATTCTGAAGCATATTATTAGCAGCATATAGGATTATAATTCTATACATTCTCCCCTTCAAGCAATAGTAAACATTATTTACATGCTGTTAAAATTAGTACTATTTAATTTCAAATAATATATAAAACATTAAGGTTACTTGATTAATTTGTGAAATATGTTTGGCACTAATAATATGTTTTATCTTATTCAGATATTGATGTTAATTTAGTAATAGTATATACAGTTGGAGGTCACATAAATGACAATTTTTTTTTATCAGACTGAATGAATAGGTTTTGATAAATGTTATATTTACAAGTTTGTTAAAAGTGATTCATTATAAGTTTGTCTGAAAAATAATTGTAATGGATTACAATGAGAATATTCTGTGATATGATATGTATTATGAAGTATTACAATTTTTATGTAAGAAGTTTATAGCTATGTAAAGATAAAAATGAAAATCAGATCTCTTGTTTGTAATTAAGCTAGGTAAAAATGGAGTTTAGTCACTAGTTGTCAGTTAATTTACCTGACAAGAGAGAAGGAGAGACTGGTGGTTGAAGGCATCAAATATAAAACTTCCCCAAATAATTAGCAAAATGCAAGAAAAAATAATAGGTATAATAAAACTAAATAGAGTCTAAACAAACATTAGGTATCATCACTTTTTAATTGTCACTCTGTTTTAAATATATGTTCTAATTGCAAACTTTAGTTGACACTTATGAGTTTTTCTGTCTACTAAGCTCTGCTTTCTTCATTTTTGATAAATATACCGTTTTAGAACAGAAAAGAATGACTGATAGGAAATATGATATTTAATATTTAGTTCTTTTTTTTCATTAGTGTTATTTTTAAAAAAATACAAAAATTAATTACAATATTTATTTATTTTTTAAATTTTCTATTACCAAATATGTGTTAATATTAACACTAATAAATAAAAGGTGAACATTGTAATGTGTAAACACTGATGTAAACAGTAATCAAATATTTTTTTATCTATAAATGCACATAAAGAGATTTCTTCATTTTATTTTTTTATTTTTAGATTAATAAATTTAAATCTGCATTAAGGAACATGATATAATATTTTGCCACTTTACTTTTATTTATTTTTTATTTTTATATTAATAAGTTCACTTAATGCAAAAAATATTAATAAATAAAGACTTAAGTATTGTAATTCATTTATATATAATTTTTATTTTTAAAATAACACTAGTGCTTAAATAATATGTAAATATAAAAAATACAATGACACTTCATATCAGCCATTTTTATGCCCCTAAAACTGTATATTTATAAATAAAAAAAACATGCTGCAGAGCTTGTTAGATGGGAAATTGCACAAGTACCCTCTAATTGAACATTTGATTAATAGTTAAAATTAAATACCTGATAAAATAGTGAATATAGAATTTAAAATTTTGTTTACTGTCTATCCTACAAGATGAAATGTATCTTTGAGTTGATCAGTTTGTGTAACAGTGCTAAAATTCAACCAAAGCATTAATATAAAAATACTGTCGGGAAAAATTTTAAATTGATAAAAAATACAATTCAATAACACTGTGATATAGAAATATTACAGAATAGAAACCTCCCTACCCCTAATAAAAATGTTTCAAATTAAAAAGATTAACCTTCCTAAAGAAGAAGATAAGTTTGAACATAATCAAAAGTGTATTTTTAAAAATTAGGTCAATAACTGAAAAAATAAAGATAAAAAATATCAAAGAAAATATCAAAGATTGGATACTAAATAATAAAGTTTCTGGTAAAAATTTGATTTTAATTATTTTGCAATATCTTAATAATTAATTAAAATATTTATATACACCACAATTCAATTGATAATAAAAAAAATATAGAAATGCTAAAAAAGATTTATGATGGCCAATATTATTTTTATAATCAATTTGGAAGAATAAGTGTGACTATTATTGATAAATATAATTATTTCATCAGTATACTTCTGCTGTAACATGGAGCATGTATTAGACTTACTGTGCCTGTTCTCATTTGTAACAATCCACTGATAACTTTGTAATATTGGGATCTGACCAAAATAATGTGTACATGGATCTTGTACACAAATTTTTTGGCAAAATGTGTACACGAATCTTGTACATGGTATTTTGGCAAGATTTACAAAGTTATGAGGAGGTTGATATGAATATGAACAGGCACAGTAGGTCTAATACATGCTCTGTGTTGCAGGACTGAAAATAAATAAAAATAAAAACATAATAACCATATTTATCATTTTCAATAAGAAATGTATAATTTTGAACAAGACATTCACATATGTATGACTTGGACACTAACAACTTTTAAGAATGACATTTGAAATAAAAAAAATGTGATTTGTAATATTAATGAAATGATGGCATTACACAAAATAAAATTGTTAGTTTAAATATGCATTAAACAAACAGTAAATGATTTTGGCTTTTAAATAAAGAGACATTCAACTACATAAGAGTTGGACACTAACAACTTTTTAGAACAACATTTGAAAGCAAATAAAAATAAAATGTGATTTGTGATTTTAATGAAATGATGGTATTACACAAAAAAATTGTTAGTTTAAATACTCATTAAACAAACTGTAAATGGATTTTGGTTTTTAAATCATATTTATAAAAAGACATTAACTATACATACGATTTTCACACTAAAACCTTTTAAGAATGACATTTCCAATCAAAAAAAGTGATTTGTGATCTTAATGAAATGTTGCCATTACCCAAAAAATTGTTACTAAACAAACAGCAAATGATTTGGGGTTTTAAATAATATTTATAAAAACACATTAAATATAGTCATACAATATTTACCATGTAATATATAACAGGAATTGTCACCTTGAAACAAAACATTTAATATTACTACAGAAAATGGAGAACTCTACTAAAAATTCTCCCACTGAAGATGTAAAAAGATCACATTGATAAATATTTAAACACATTTCCACACATACACTTGCAGGGTTTATTTCCTCTCAATTAGACATCATCATGACCTTGCACATTTATTGTGGGTGTGAAAAAATCTCCTATCTCTCCTACATTGCAGTTCTAATACCAAAGTACCATCTGAGAAAATAAAGTATTTAAATCAATTATGATGATGGTTATAGTAATGAACCATTTATTGATCAAATGTGATAATGAGTTGGACTTGTTTTATCATCTCTAAATAAATGTTGAATGATTCTTATACTAATACTGTCACTGGTCAGGTCAGTAACATCTGAAGAAGAAGAGAATAATACTACATGAAACATTATGTAATTATCAATCTGTATTATCTATTTGTGTGTTATTACTAACAAGTTGTTTGTATTTGAAAAGATTAAATAATGTTTAAAATTTTCTATTTGATAGATGATGAAAATAGTATGACATCTAATATACCATCATCACAGACCTTCAAATATTAAATTATTAATCAGTATTGTGCTGAATGCAATGAATTTTGTGATTACATTGAAATAGAAAGTTAAACATATATTATAATCATTTTAATTTCAACACATAATAGCCAATATACCAAGAACTTCTTTCATCATCAATTTTTCATACAATACATAATAATTCTCAATATAAGGCATGATTAATATGATCAAATTTATCATCTTCATCAGTGCACTTATTTTTCTACCTGGTACATAATAGTCATACTAAGCCTTAACAATGGTCAAACATAAATTTGTCCTTAATGTTGTTTTCAAATAATTAATAATTATTCCAACACAATTGAAATAAAAAGTATATAAAAATATTTATTATTATTATTATTATTATTATTAAATGTGTTTTCAGTCTATATTAGGGTTTTTTTAAATGCACTTTTTTAATACAATCACGTAATTATATATAAAGAATGTATTTTAAAAAGGCCTTAATATAAGATGAAAACCAGTTCAATAATAAAAAAATATTAATATACAGTTGTTTTATTTCAATTGTATTGGAATCGTGATTAGTCCTACTAAGCCACGATTGATAATTCACTCATGATAAAATGTCCAAAATTCATGAGATTCAACCTTGATAGTCAATAATAAATAAATAGACAACAATTGCACATACATGCAACAAACTTAAATGGCCAAATATCTAAAACTAAGTAAAAACAAAAACTGTGTAGGAAAAAGCAGGGCACTACAGAATTTAAGATAGTACTGAATAAGATAAATATATCCAAAAGGGTTTCAAATATGAGTACATTGAATGAAATAAAAACAACTCAAAATTTGTTGATAAAAGTAAAGAAAATCAAGTTACATAAATCCCACAGGAAAGAAAAAATCTAACTTCATAAACCTCATAAAACATGAAATGCCAGAGCTCTATAAAATTCACAAAAAAAAAAGGAAATACAAAAGCTAATTCTGCAAAGAACTCCTCCAAAAATGTTAACATAGTAGAAATGCCAGTATTTTTGCAAATTATAAAAAACACAAAAAAAATTATCAAAGAAATAAAGAGAATGCCATTTGATATGTATGTGTATCCTTAAATGCACATTCATATATTAATATAAACTTAATGAGAAAATACAATAAGTTTAATAAATTAAAAAAATTTTAAAAACTGATTCTTAGTAAGTAAAAGATTTATAAATGTTAAGATTAGAAAAACATTATTTTCTAAAAGTAATACATCTAATTAATGAGAGCAGAATATGTCCTTAAGAAATAAAACAAAGTAATTTATTTTATATTTTCTTTAAAAGATAAGCAACAAACTATAAAAATAACTCGTTTAATTATAATCGGAAAGATAACAATATAAACTCTTGTATGGAAATTAAAATGAAGAATCACCTGAGTGGATGGATGGGAGTATAAGCCAATCAACTGCAAGATTAAAAAAACAGTGAATGCCTCAGTATTAATTTGATGAACAAGACTACACTTCATTATTGGAGCTTTATCTGTCTGCATGAACATATATATATTAGAGCAGATAGTCTCCCATGGCACAGTGATTTCAAGTGTGGAGAGCTGGCGTCTGAACATGAGAACAATAAGCTAGAACCCTTACAGGTTGTATTGATCTAAATTATTATTTATGTATGCCTTCAAGCTTTATTATGGTAAATGATTGTATATATGTAATTATGTTAAAATGCTACTAAGAATCATTCATCAAATTATCTAAATAGTAACAGTTTAGTGATGATTTGTACTTTTGGGAAGTGATCATTTAGATCAGCTAGACTTAGCAATTGACACACTTACAGTCTTGATTCGAACCATTAATTAAAATAATCCTTAAATTTAGTTAAAAGACTAAGCAATGCAAGTACAAATCAGTAAATTTGATGTCAATGAGGCAAGTAGTTGGTCCCTGTATGTTCACCACGTAGAAAAATACTTATTCATTAATAAAGTTAAAGATGATTAGTATAAGATTGCTTCATTATTATGACTTTCTGGGAAAGGAGTTATTGAGATATCTAACAGGCTCATTGAACTTCTAACTCTTGAATATTGTACATACAATCAGATTAAAGAACATTGGTCAAACCACTTTAACATCCAACCCTTGAGGCATGTTGCTAGACTGCAATTCTGAGCTTGAAATCAAAAAGTTGTGGGATGAAGATATAAAAGTTTACAATAGTGCTCTTCATATTCTAGCAAAAAATGTGTCTATGGATCCTTTTAGATGAAGCCCTGCTGGAACAATTTATTATCAGTAGGTGTAATGATAGTTTATGCCAACAATTACTGTCCATTAATGATTTAAATTATATAGAGGATATAAAACACGGGTAGCTTATGACCTCATGCTTGAACAATTTCAAAGAATTATCGACTTCAAGATTAATAGCAAATCATAAGCAGGTGTTTTATAAAACAATAAAAAAATGGTCAAAAAGTATTGAAAATAGTTCTAACAGTGAACTGCATTTATATGTTTTTGCTGTGGGGAAAAGGCCACTAAGCCAGCAATTGTTTTCATAAATGGGAATGCTGCAATAATTGTAAAAAAAGATGGCACTTAAAAAAATGTGTAAAAAATGTAATGATCCCAACATAGGAAAGTAAGAGTTATAAATGGTCATATCAGGATCAAGCAATTCAGCATATCAATATTTTAAAAATGTCCACTGATGACAAAATTATAATAAAACTAAAGCTGTGTGATCAGACCATATCTATGGAATTGTACAGTGGAAGTGGAATATTGTTGATATTATTCTGTGACTGAAATACTGTTACTTTTAAGTGTAGAAAAAGTCTCATAATTCAAAAAGCTGACCTAAAGATGTTAGATATGAACAGTAATGCCATTAGAGTAAAGGGCATAGTTGAAGCACCAATATATGAATGTCAGGGCAAAATTAATGTACTACCACTATATGTAGTGCATGCCCCTATCAAACCCATATTGGGATGAGACTGATTCAGCAAAATGGGAGTAAAAATAACAGTTACTAAAAAAATTAATAGCCCCAAGAGAAAAAATCTTTCCGAGAGGGGTAAGATGAATTTGGATAAAATAGATATATTCAAAGAGCAGAAACCTTTCCAACAGCTAGCAATTAACAAAAGCAGATCAGAGAAAATCCACAATAACTATCAGTCAATCAATAGTAGTCTGTCCAATAGACAGGTCCAGAAAGTAGTCACTACATCAGTTCATCCATTCTTCCATTCCATTCTCTTCCTTGCCCACTTCCTCAATTCCACATACCCCCTTCCATCTCGTATATCATCCAATAATGTCAATCTCTTCCATCCTTTCTTTTTATTTCCACTCACCATTCCTTCCAAAACATCTTTCATTAAACTATAATCTTTTCTTAGTATATGTCCAATCCAGTTTCTCTTTCTCTCTTTGATACTTTCAATCAATCTTCTTTCCTCCTTAACTCTTTTCAAAACTTCTTCATTTGTTATTTTATTCACCCAACTGATTTTTTCCATTTTTCTCCATGTCCACATCTCAAAAGCTTCCAGTCGTTTCTTAATTCTATTACTCAATGTCCATGTCTCACAACCATACATTAATACACTCCACACATAACATTTAATTAATCTTTTTCCTTAATTCTCTTTCCATAGGTCCACAAAATATCTTCTTTCTTTTTACAAATGTCACCTTTGCCAATGCTATTCTTCTTTTAACTTCATCTTCACTTCTTCCATCCTCACTCAACCAATAACCCAAATATCTAAATCCCTTCACCTGCTGCACCATGTCATCATGGATTCCAATTTGCAGTCTTTTTGCATCTCTCCCTATCCATAAACACTTAGTCTTTTCAATATTGCTTTTCAATATTAATCTTCATTCCATATGCCATACATCCTTCTTCCAATTTATTCAACATATTCTGAAGATCCTTTTCTTCCTCAGCAATAAGAGCCATATCATCTGCAAATCTTATACACTTTATTACTCTCCCTCCAACATTTGCTCCTCCACAGTCCAAATAATTATTTAGCATATCTTCTAAATAAATATTAAACAAAACCGGTGACATACTACATCCTTGCCTAACTCCACTTTCTATATTCACTTCATCAGTCTCATTACATCCAAATCTAACTCTTATTCTTTGCCCATTATACATATTCCATATCAATCATCTTTCTTTCCAGAATACTCCTTTATCTCAAGATAGACATCAGTTTATTCCAGCTTACTCTATCAAATGCCTTTTCTAAATCTACAAAACATATACCAATTTCTTTATCTCTTTCAATATATCTTTCTGCAATTGTCCTAACAATACCAATAGCATCTCTTGTGCTTTTCCCTTTCTGAAAACCAAACTGTTCTTCAGCAATATAATAGTCAACCTTCCCATAAATCCTTTGAGTTAAAATCTTCAATAACACCTTAGAAACATGAGACAATACACTTATTGTCCTATACTCTTCACATTTAACAGCTTTCTTCTTTTTAGCAATTGGAATCACTATAGTTCTTAAAAAATCTCCAGGCCAAACTCCACTATTATATATCAAATTGCAAAGTCCAACTATTTCCTTCATAGTAAATTCTCCCATTTCTCTCAAAAATTCTATAGGTACTGCATCAAATCCAATAGCCTTACCATTCTTCATTTGTGCCATTGCCTTTCTTACTTCATCTGACAGTATGTCCATACCTCTATCATCCATTGCAACATCTTCTTCATTTTCAAGTTCATAACTAATTAAATTATTTCCTCTACTAAACAGATACCGAATATATTCTTCCTATCTTTTTAATATATCATTACTATCGGCTAACCTTCTTCTATTCTTATCCACAATCTCACTTGCTACCCATGTCTTTTTCTCCCAAGAAATACTTTGTATTCTATCAAATGCTAGATCATATCTTTTTATCTGTTGAAACCTTTCTATCTCTTTACATTCTTGCTCCAACCACTTTTCTTTTGCTAAATCTGTTTCTTTTCTTAATTCATTATTAAATTTTCTATATTCCTTTTGCCCTTCCTCAGTATTTACATTCTTCCACCATCTCCACACTTCCATCTTTTCCAACATACCTTCAGTTATCCAAGGTCTTTTAGCTTTTCTCGGATGAATAATACCTATTTCATTTTTTGCTATTTTCAAGAATCCCTCTTTAATTCTATTCCAACACTCATCAGAGCTATTAATATAGTTCCCATCCTGAACAATTCTTTTAAATTCATTTTCACATATCAAACCAAATTTTCCTTTTTCCATTTGTCTCAATTTATTCAAGTCCCATCCTGTGAATCTTTTCCCTCTTTTAATTCTTTTTAAACTTAACTTTAATTTAGCCATCACCAAATTATGATCCGAATCTATATCAGCACCTGGCAAAGCATGTGAACCCTTAACAGCATTCTTATATCTATTCTGAATCAGTATATAATCAATTTGATAACGTTCTTTGTTACCTGGAGCTTTCCATGTATACAATCTTCTAATATGATTTTTAAAACAAGTTTTTGCAATGACAAACCCATTCTCTTTACAAAATTGTACAAGTTGATTACCCCTTTCATTTCTTTTTCCAATACCATAATTTCCAACAATTTTCTCTTCCCTACCTTTCCCACAACAGCATTCCAATCCCCCAATAGCAATATACATGCGTTTTTTCCTTCACATTGAATACTCTCTTCTATCTTCTCATACATTTCATCAATTTCACTATCATCATGAGTACTAGTTGGCATATAAACATGTATAATTACCAAATCCCTAGGACTTGCATTTATTCTCATCACCATCAGTCTATCATTAATACCATCAACCTTTGCCACACTATTCCATATTTTCTTCCTCACAGCAATGCCAACTCCATTAATTGACCTATCACCACCTGAATAAAACAACTTTACATCTCCACTACTTACTTCTCCACATCCCTCCCACCTCACTTCACTTAATCCCATTACATCAATATTATTCAAATGCAACTCTCTTTTCAAATTCTCCAATTTCCCACCTTTCCTCAAAGATCTAACATTCCACGTTCCAATTCTCAGTGTATCCCCTCTCAATGAATTATATTTATGAGGATTTCGCAGGTTGACAACCTGAGTAGCCTCATGTCCACTCCTGCCAGGCAAGACACCAGAGTTATTCTTAACTAAGGTCTCAACACCAAATGTAATGATTCCTGTAGACATACTCATAATAAAACAAGGGAATTATAAGACAAAGTGGTTTCCCATTGCCTTCTTTGCCCAGCAATAACCTCTATAATAGGCTTAGTGTGCTAGCCAAATCCCATAAAATGAAAATCCAACTACCGCTTCCTCCTCATCATTGTCACCTCTAGTGATCTTCCACTGACTTGGACGAAATGCCGTTGGTGACCCAGCGGGGTGTTGACTTATTTAATGGCGGTCAACACTCGCCATTATACATCCACCGTCATAGGAATTGTGGCACTTTATAGAAGTAAACACGCCACTGTCTCCTTCACCACTTCCTGATAGTGAATGTTGTCCCATTGTCAGTGACTGCTTATTTACAGTACTCTGCTTATTTGCAGCTAATCTTCATATCTGAAGGCCATGCCCCTATCCGCAACCTAAGGACAATAATTATAAACATAAAAAATGAAGTAAAAGGACATACTGAAATCAAGAGTAAAAAACAATGTTGTAGCTCATTGGATAACCAAAGAAATGGATTATGAAGCAGATTAGAGAAGGTTGGCTGAAGCAATGTCCCAGTTTCCTTCACAAAAGACTATGGAACACCCAGAAACAACTGTCAGTATACAAAGGCTGCATAGTGAAAGGCAATTGTCTGCTGATTCCAATCAAGGGTAGGGAGCATATAGTAAAGAGGCTACATAATAATCAGTGGGACATCAGCAGAGCAAAAGCTCTTGTGCTTAGTCATGTCTGGTGACCAGATATTAGCATAGACATGAAAAATAAAAATAATGATTACAACATTCAAACAATTATATTCTCTAGGAATGCACCTAGTGAGTCGAAACATAATTCACAACAGTGTGTTAAAAGGAAGATAAAAAACGCTATATATCTTAATAACTCATAGTAAGTGTGTGTCAAGATTAAAACCTCATCTCTGAACTTGGGGGAAGTAATGATATGTATGTATATGCTTAAATGCACATACATATGTAGGTATAAACTTAATGAGAAAATCTAATAAGTTTAATAAATTAAAGAATTTTAAAAGACTGATTCTTTTAAAATAGTAAGTAAAAGATTTATAAATTTTAAGATTAGGAAAAGATTATTTTCTAAAAGTAATAAGTTTAATTAATGTATGTTTAATGAAATGGTGATCATGTGATGTTTTAGTATATGTTCTTGCATTAAATTTACAATAATAAAATATACAGGTAGAAAGTTTCATTCCTTTTATGAAAAAAAAATCACACAAATGTAGACACTATTTTTTTTATCTCAATATCACCCAGATCATCAACTAGCTGAGATATTGTCTGTAACATAAATCTTAGTTTATTGTAAAACATTTAACCATATAGAAACATAAATAATTACATAATCAATGTCTTATTATACAATGTTTATAATAATATAATCATAAACAAAAATCTTAATTCAGATCCAAATTATCATAATAAAAGAACAAGAGAAAAAACAAAACTAGCTATTATAATTTAAATCATTATATTAAAAGATACAACAGGCTGTTTTAAAAGGTTATAACATAAGAACAACATATATCACTAATACAAATATTGTTATAATTCTCTTCAATTTTAAAAACTCAGCATTTTTTGAGTCCCAGGAAGTTTAAAAAATCTCATGTGGACTTCATGGAATGTCTTACATGGATATAAATACTTGTCACTTCAGTTCTAGGAGAGATGTTTTGTGCTAATGCAGTTAAACAATACTTATCATCATAGGTATCTTACTCCATACTGTAGATACTGGTTATACTATATTTTTTTAAAAACAGCAGGATACTATCCATATGTGATACTTTTCAACAAAGATAAATCAGAAGAGTCATGTGATGCACGCAAATTATCTTTCATTTGAAATTTTCGGAACCTAAATAATGAGAATGTCTCTTTTTTCATCTATTATCACTTTCACTTTCATATTTTAAAATGTTCTGTTTTTTATTAGTATTAATTGATCTTTTAATGTTAAAATTTCCTTCCACTTCTCCTTATTATTTGCATTATTAAATTATATATAATATGCCATATACTCCACAATTTGCACTTCATAATACACTTTTGTAAAAGCTCTGATGATGACTGATGGGCAGTTGAAACTGTAAGCAAGAGGAGATAAAATAAATTATTTGTTAAAAGTGCATTGTGAAGTATATAGTATATTATCTTTTAATGTTGTTATATGCAGCTTTTCTACAATGTCTTTTTTAAAAATAATATTCTTTAATATATAATATATATTTAATTTATATCTGTTGAACGTGAAAATTCTCATTTTAATATATACATTAAACGATAAAGTGTGATTAGCTAACTCATTTCCAAATATAATTCACAGCACAAATGCCAAAGCTTAATAAACCAATAGAATATTCATAATCTCTTCACAAAACAACATCTATAATTAAAAGATTGATCTTTTATATCAGTTTAAGGTGTAGAGTGATAACTGAAAGAGGATGGCATTGCAATCTTCCTTGAAGTTTTAAATAAACTCTATTTAAATAGAGAAAAACAAACTGCTTAAAGGAACATTTATATATAATTATTTGTACAACATTTCAAACAAACTATTATTTAATATTTTAGATAAAATAAACCATAAATTTTCTATTAGTAACTGGTTTTCTGTAGAAAATTATAATAATAAAAATTGTTACAGACGTATGATTGTATGTCTAGAAATTGGTATCGATACAATACAATATAGATGGTAAATGTATTTTGGCATTTTAACGATTATCACAAAATCCCTGCATTAGTGATTGTTTGACAGGGGTAAGAATAGAATACAATTTTTTTAAAAATGCAACAAAACATCACCTAAAAAGACAAAAAAAAAAAAAAAAACCCAGCATTGCAGTATAATTTAAGGAATAACTTATATGGTGAAGATAAAACCTCTCTAACTTTTACATTTAATCTATTTTTTATTATTATTTTAACATTGGAATAACCATAGTCATTTAAAAAAAGGCTAAGAATAGCGTGTGTATATATATATAACATCTAATGTTTTGTTTTTAATGATAGTTTTAAATAAATATTTTTTACATGGGTATTAAAAAATTTTCTTCTCTTTTCACATAAAAAAATGATCTCAACATTCTCTTTTTTTAAAATTCACTTTTGACAGTCAGTTCATATAATTATTATATATATTATAAAGCATGTTAACTAATAAAGTACAACTTAAAACTACTAAATATTATTTAAAATGCTAAATTTACTTTTTATTGCCATTGCTTCCAGAAAGTCGAAGTACACCCACTTCAGAATTAGTAAAGTCATCCATATTTATTTTTGGTTCAAAGGTCAAAGATCCAGTGTTGGGAGCTCTTTTATAAAGTGGAATAACCTTGTAGTCAAGCAAAGCTTTACCAGAAACTTTCACGCCACTGCCAAATTAAATAATAATAAAATTTAGTACGCAAACACATTAAAATGTTCTTCAATAAGCAATCGATTAATAATAATTGAGTAAATCACTTACTAATAACTAATTAAATCAAGATCTATTTGAGAGTCGTTAAGAAGACTTTTATCCCAAGTAATGCCGTAGGAACCAAAATGAGCGTTATTTTCCCAAAGTGGAGGATTAATTCTTTTAATTTTAGGTTCAATGTCTTCTGGAGATACTGTAAATATGGACACACACAACAAAAAACGAAACATATATAATAAATCTCATAATGTAGTATACTGACTAAAGATATGACCTATATAACGTTACATGTATGTGCATATTAAATTATTCAATATCCAAGACAATAAAATTCACTCTAAAAATAATTACAGTGCATCATAAGTTAAGTTTGCATGAAAAGAATAAAATGTTTTATGCAAATCATCTCTCTAACAAAAATGAACTATCTAAAATGTCAGCAGAATATTAAGAAAATAGCCAGAGAGACCAAAATGCTTGTGAACCCAGCAGTCGAAGATCAGGGAAATAAGCTGAAGAGATTATTGTGACATAGAGTTAGTAAAGAAGAGTTAACAAAGCAAAATAAGATACTATATAAGAAGTGCACTGTTATAGTTTCATTGCTATAAAGAACTGTACTTTCTTACTATGTTATAAAGAATGATTTAATTTGTGGAATTCAACTAGAAAGCTATCAGATGAAATAGTAACCATTCACTAATAGTACTATATATTCTGGAAAACAAACTTGTGGTTAAGTTACTAAAATAATTTATAAAAAAAGTTATAAAATAATTAATGAGTTTATAGCTGCTTTATGCTAAATCTGGCCCTATACACATCAGTTGGGGCAGTTTGAAAATTGGAGAACAATACATGTTAGTCTTAAAAATCTATAAAAAGTACTAATTGTCTACATGTATATATAAAATGGAAATATAGAGTAGTATGACAATGCTATTTGGTGTAAATCATCTGGAACAATGGAAAGTACATGTTAGACATGAAAGTTATGTCCCTAATGATGATATCAGGAAAAAATGTGAGATGCCTGAAGACATTCCATAAGAGGAGTTGCTGCAAAAAGAAATTCATATTTCAAAACAAAATAACTTCAGAATACAGCACATGATTTTGTTTCCTAAACAAAATGCAGTCACCAAATGAAATAATATGGGAGTATGATATAGCACTTGAAAATTATCAAAGGAATGCAAATTAAGAGGCTGGATAGAAAAGTTGATATTAAACTAAATGTTATGGTGCATGTGAGATAAAATCTTAGACAAATATTGTTAAGTCAGTCTAGATTAAATTATACCATTGCTATTAAATGAGGAATGGCATATGAAACTGTTCTACAACATGCACTAGAATTTAAAAAATATAATTGATAAGGTTAAGCAATGTAAATATATATATATATATATATATATATATATATATATATATATATATATATATATATATATATATATATATATATATATATATATATATATATATATATATATATATATAATCAAAGTGAAGGCAGAGTTGATGGAGAATATTAAATTGAGTATAATGTTGTAATTAAGATAATACAATGTTACTTCAGGCTGTTTTGTCTCTAGATGATATTTATTTATATGTTTTTATTTATTCATAAATGATAGTGATACAATTTGCAATTGCTGGCTTTTACTTAGAGCAGTAGTAAGCAATAGATGAAAATTTCTACAATATATTATATGCTGTTTGTATACATGTCTTGGATGATACCATTTGTGATTTCTAGTTCCTCTCATGCTTAGTATCTCTGATGGTAATACATGACACAAACACATTCTTATTATATAGCATATTCCTAATGCACATGTATTTGTTTATTCATAAAGAATGTAACACATAAGTTGGTTTTATGTCTCTTACATTTACTTGTACAGCATTTAGTTACTTATCTGCATTACAGCCTGAAATGATTTATAGGAGTACAGTTATTTAAATAGTTCATGGAATGATTTATCGTAGTTAATAATTTAGAATATCCTCAAACTGTCAGTCTATTAAATCTTAAAACTATGATAATAAGTAGTTGTAATCATTAGTCTATGCAACAAATTTATATCCATTCAGAAGCAATTAAGAATGTATTGTACCATATAGTATCTATGCATAAAATTAAAAATAAAGTCCATAAATAGATAACTGTATTAACTTATTTTAAATATTGACTGAGCGGTGAAATAAACATGTAAATTAAAATCCAGTTGAAAGAGAAATAAACTACTGTTTTTCATGGGTTGTGGCCAGTTATTCTATTGGTTGTATTGTTAAAAATGTATATACATAAATAAAATATAGTGCCTCATTATCTTTAGCACTTTCCATTATTTTGCAATCAATAAATTACTTGGAATATGATAGTTTCATATATCTAGATGATCTTAGCAGCTTATTAAAAAAAAAGTATTCGGTCATGTGATGTCAAAATGTGGAGCACTCATGCAAATTACCTGTGAGTGATTTTCATGTAATCTGTACATTTTGATAGTTATAATATACAGTATTACAAACAGGAATGAAAAGGATAACAATAAGCTATATATTATATTATATCAATCACTACTGAAGATAAATTAAATATGATTACCAATGAAGGACCATGAACATAATTGAGTGACTGTACAATTTTTTTTAATATGATCACAATTAATGTGATTAAACTGAAGCTTTTATTAAGTATAAGTCTTTATGCAGACCCAGCCATGTTTCCTGATCATCATCCTCTAAACATTAGTATTATTATTATGATGTATATGAAATATTATACCTGTAAGTCAGTTGTAAACATTGGTGAAAAACATAACAGTCAATTTATTTACTACAATAGAATTTAAAAAAATATAACTTTTTTATGTTTATACATTTTCATGAGTAACAAAATGAAATATAGAATATACATGACTAAAATATTTTTAATTATAATTTACTCAACAAAGATCATTGTAACAGTTTTACTAAGTTTACCTTATTTTTTTCTTTTCTTTAACTCAACTTTTTTTAAACAGTAGTACTAATTTAAAGTTAAGATCTCAGGCCATAAAAACAATATCCTCATAGTTTCATATTGAAAGTTATAAAATACTTGACTTGAATATTTTTTGCTACATAAGTTTCTTTTTCGTTATTGTGATTTATAATTGAGAGAATCAGATATTGTGTGTGTGTATATATATATATATAGTAACCAGTTGGGTTACATAACACAAAATAATCTAGTATATATATATATATATATATATGTAAAATAAAGAAAAAGTAGAAATAAACACAGACAAAAAATGTAGTAGATATTTGCTACATTCACTGAAATAAAAATAATAAATAAAGGGTTAAATAACTCTGGATTTAAAATAATATTTTATTATAAAATTAAATATTTAAAAAAGGTCTGATAAATAAAAATTAATATTTTTATTCTGATTTTGAAAATTTAAAAATATGCATGTTTTCTAATAATCTATTTTTAAAATCTATTAATTAATTTGTAAATTTCTATTATCTGAGTAAAACATGTATGTAGATTTTAAAGGATTAAAGTTAATTGAAGTCAACTTTTTATAATCACACTTTGATAAAAATTTCAAGCTTGTTTTCAAAAGGATTAGACTGATTGAACACAGGCATTTTGTTTTTATCACATTACCAAGATTATAAAAAGGACTGATAAAAAAATGTATCAGTCAGCCTAGCTAATAAAATTTTTTGAGCAAGTGGCAGCAATTAGCTGAACCAAAATAGATAGCTGCAGTTTGTTGTTGGCTGTAGCAGAGAGTTGGAAGAATAGCTACTATGAACTAATGTAGCTGAAGGCAGGACAGTAGATCCAGGAGCTGCTACTATTTTCTTTCACAGGAGTTTTGATTTACTTGAAGCTAGGTCATTTCTGAATCAATAGCCTGAAAAAAATGAGGACAAAATAGCTTGCTGACCTGAAGTTTACCAAATCCTAGTCTAAGAGGAACTAACTGCAGAGCAACCCTTACCTGGACTATACCAATGATAAACTACCAAACTCAACAAGAAACATCTTCCAGCTTGCTCAGGGAACCCCAGTCTCGTGCAGAGAAGTATATATATATACAACTGGTGGTGAGTAGCATTATATATGATAATGAAGTTTTAAATGATTTTCTTAGTAAAATAATATTTAATAATGGATAGATAGATATATAAAACAATATTAGTTTAAAATCGTTTATTAAAGAAGAAAAAAGGGGGTTTAAATTTATATTTATACTTTTTGAAAAAAGAGACAAATGTTATAATTAACAGGCAAGAAAAATATTTCCCAAAAATCTTTTAGCCTAAAAAAATAAAGAAAGACATTTTAAATCAATTGTCAAAAGTTTGATAGTACTTATTTTAAAAAAAAAAGACTATATTCAGCAAAGAAAATTAAATTGTGAAAGTAATCTTCAATAATTTTATTGCAATAAATACAAATGTTATGTAGATAAATTAATATATCACACATCTGTGCAAATTATATATATATATATACGTACGTTTCGGTAAACCTAGTATGTAAAATGTATATCATGTAACTGAAACTTTAATCATTTATTGAATTTTTATATAACTTAAGATTTTGATAATTATTTTGTAACAAGTCAGTATAACATGTAAAATTTTAATCATTTTTTATTATTATTGAATATTAATCGTATATTATAATTTGTGGGTCTGTGCATATATATATATGTAAACCATAGTAATAACTTGAATTGTATATTATAATTTTGTAAATCATAAATATGATAATTTTTTTTATTGTATAATAATCAAAATCAGAAGGCTTAATTGATATGTCAAGAGCCACAATACCATTTATTTTTTCATTAATAATAAATGTGTATTTAATTGTTAAAATTGTATTGCATCATCTCTTGGTCGCATACAGTAATAGAGCTTATGTTCTCTGAGTTAGATTCATGCATGGGATGAATATATAAATGGGGATGTGTAGTTAGTACTTTGGGCATCCAGAGATAATCAATCATCATCCTAGTTAGTGTCAAAAAGAATATTCTTTAAAACCCATGCACTATATTTTATTTTAGTTTAGACTCATTAGAAGTTAAGTTTAGAGTTGGTCATTACAAGTGTCCTGAGCATTGATGATCATCAGCATGTTTTAATATCCCAGCATTATTGTTTAGATTTTTCTGATTATTGTGTATTCTAATAGATGGGCACTAAGTTGATGCATCAAAGTTATGTTTAAATAATTGCCCGAGGTGGCAAAGGCTCAATAGTTAGCCTGGTCTACAAAAAACACATTTTCAATGCAGTCACAAGATTGACTGTTGATTTATATTCTTTATTATTCAAATCCAGCCACAAGGTGGACAGTTGATTTTATTATATTGCAGATCATTCATGATGATGAATGTTTTATTTTGAGTGATTACTTATAATTACTTTTACTTTATAATACTGGTTGATGGTTAATTATGCTTTTAGTTGCTCTTCTGATCTCTCAATAATCGAACACAGATTTTTAGATCTCATGCTGTCATTAAATATATCATACTTATATATACTTTTTTAAATTATTGATTTTGTATTTACTTGGAATGATGATGATTTGCCATCTCATGTTCACATCTTTTTCTTCCACCTCCTACCTCCCCATCCCATTACAATATATATATATATATAAATATATATATATATATATATATATATATATATATATATATATATATATATATATATATATATATATATTTCTACTTGGTTAATTACTTCTTCTAAGACTTAGTTAACTGGTAAATTTCTTTATAATACTAAATTATTGAGTTGGGTTATAATGTGAAAAGCAAGATCCAGTTTTTGCAGATATACCTAGGAATTATGAAATATTAAGGCATTATCACAGTTCTATGAAAATATCTACAACATTTGGAAAGGTAAGGTTGGACACTCTAATTAAAATTTTACTCTTACATTGCAATTATATACAAATATGTCAGAGTCCAAATCATTTTTATTTATAAGCAGCCCAAAAAAAGTACTTAACTGAACTCTTTCAATTTTTGAAAGCAGATGGTGTCTGGGTTTTTTTCTTCATCGTTTGACTACTTCAATTTAAGGCTAAATATTATATTTTTTATAATTCCTTCATGAATAAGTATATCATTTTTGACTAGTTTGAAAATAGTTTCTTCTTTAACTTTTTTTTGAAGTTCATAAATAATATTTTTCTTTATTTATTCTGAATATTCACAAATAATAAGAATATCAAAGCATTCAAAGTTCTGGCTTTAAAATATCTTCTTACTATCTAAAAGACTTTTTATCTTTTAAATATTTCTCTCCTTTCATTATCATTAAGTGAAACATCAAATATAATTATACAAAGTGTAATTATCTTTAACTTTTCTCTAGAAATCCATTTGCAGATTTAGATTTTCCAACAGTAGTTTTAAATTCACTGGTAGGGACTATAGATTAGGCAATTGTGCTGGGGTCAGGACCAATGAGCTACTTACTTTAACTTAGTACTTTAGCTTCCATGTAGAGCATAGTACAAAAATATATATCATAAATAAAAAATAATTTTCACTTCTTATGTATATAAAAAAATATTTGATAGATAGTTTATTTTGCTTCCTTTTGTCTGCTTCTAAAAAAATGAGAAAAAGAATGAGAACAAATCTCTCATATTAATATTTTTCCACTTGATTTATAAATCAACAGTTTAACTGTATTTTTATAAATCTTTTTAGGGTGTATGTCTCTTTAAATAAATCTATCATGTTATTTTTATGAACATATAACAATGTACTTTTGACGTCCCCTCTCACCAAGAAGAGGGAATAGGACAGAAAAACATTCTGTTTTTTCTTTTCAATCACAATACCATCAATAATTTTTATATAGTTATTTCTTGACATGGTTATCACATATTTTTTTTTAAAAAATACAAGATATTGGTTTATTAAGAAAACATTATATATATTGAACCGGATGCTTAATCCAATTCAATGGTTTCATTGCCAAAAATTAAAACCTTTTATTTTCATTACATTTCTAATGTTAAAAAAAAATTAAAATTATTTAAAAAAGTTGTAAATGTATTAACACACATACTTGTTTAGGTTTAAAATATCTCATTTTATTTTATTTTTTATAAAATTGATTTTTAAATAGTTTTCTTTTAACACTTGTCTTTACTTTTTTATCAAATTAATTAAAAACAAGCAAATTTTTTAATTACATTCCTATTTCTTTTATTTTAATCATTTTAGTTCGATTTTAAAAGTGGAGGTTTAATTTTGTGTTGTTGTATTATATAAAATAATCCCTGGTTATAATTCTTAATTAAGTTTGAGCTGGAGATAAAAAAATTTCCTGGCCTTAGGTGTAGAATTGAACAACAAGAAAGTTTATGCGGAGATTGGAGAGAGTATAAATAACTCCAAAAATTTTGGACATGAGAGACTATTCTTGGCTGTAATAATCAAGTCAAAGTGATTCATTCAGCATCTTATAATTTCACTATTTGCAGTTATATTTAACTTGCTGTGATTTATAAGGTTGTCAGTTCAGACATTGAATTTCTTTTTAAAAATTTGCTGTCCCATGATGTCAAAATTCACTACTATACATAAGTTAACCTACAACATGCCTTTCTAATTGAACTAAGGATGGACCTCTAATTCCATGCTGTTCTTTCATCATGCCATAAAAATCTGAAGTAGGAAAGATCCCAAAATATGCCTCTACCCTTGCCATCATCAGGAAGAGAAGACACCTGAGAGATGAACTTATAATAAAAGTGTGCACTTTTTTGGAAAACTACGTGAACTCTGCTTTACTGTAAGGTAAAATTTTTGTTATTCTTTCCAGGGTAAATAAATTTATTTTACTTAAATCTCCACTTAATCTAAAATAAGTATGATGTATAAAGTGTTATAATTATTTAATCTAATATTTATTATCTGTATTTGCTTTATTTTGTATTTTATAGTGTGTCTTGGAATCTTAGTTTTAAGATTTCTAGTTTGTTTTCCATTTCACTTATTGGAGAGTGTATTGTGAGATTATGTTTCTATATGTTTAATATGTATTCCTTTATATTACTAACTATTTCTAAATGTTTCAGCACTTTTTGTAATTTTAATTTGCTCATTTAACCATATTTTATTGTCCAATAATTAATTTAAATTACTGTGTTTGCACTTTTGTAAACTGCAAATCTTTTGGCTGGTGGTTTATCAAGTCTATTGTTCTGCTTTGTTTATGGGTAGAGATTTTATTTTCTATAGTTCAGATTATGTAGTCCATAATCTTCCCTTTCTTGTGTGAGTCTAACTTTGGCTGGTTTAAACGTACTAGACCATTAGCATTTTGCAGAAATATGACATTCTTAGTTCCAATGTTTCTTTTCTGGGCTAAGAAAAGCACATCTGCACTGTTTTGTTGGTTCTCCACACTTTCTAAATGTCTATGGGAAAAATGGATTTGGTTTAGGTGAACTACTATCAAGATGATATTCTTAATTCCCATTGAAATGATAGAATGTTGCTATCTGCTAAGGCATTTAATGTTTTCAACTCATATAAACTCTCTGATAAATTAACTTATTGACATCTAGGTCAAACTTTAGTATTTTGTTTGCTAGATTTTTTTCTCTGTTATTTTCTTGGCTTTAAATTTATTTTTCAGAGCGTGTGCTGAAAATTTAGTTTGTAAAATTGTTTGTAGTGCTAATTATTTCCCTTTCTTGATGGATTCTTGGACAGACATAACTTGTTTTCTAATTACCTACCTGTCTACTATTGAAACTTTTTAATTATTATTCTCAGCTGAAAGAAATTTGTTCTTCCTTTTCTAATCCACTATTATAAAATTAGTCTGTCTGTCAGAGTGTTGATATTTCATTCTTTCTAGTGCACACCTTATATAGCCATATTTATTGTGTGCAAATTTTTACTTTATAATTTTATATTTTTCATAATAAAACTTTAAAATAGTTTAAGTATAATTTGGCTGATGTTTGTCTTAGTGCTTTTATTTTTCAATTGTCTGAACAATATTGTCAAGCTCTTGCTTTTTCTCTGAGTCTAGTTGGTGAAGACCATCATCCTCATCCACTTTTGATCATTGTAAACAAATTTTCCAGAAATGCAGTGATCTGGTGGCACCCTTTGTGATTAAAAGGGGATCTAGTGTCCAGTACAATATATTTTTCCAAAATCATGAATTCTTGAACAAATCTTTATTCAACAGGAAAGACATTCTTTATTTTCTTTACTATCCACTTTAACATCTTTTAAAATAATCTGTAAATAGAGATGGGGTTGGTAAGGTATTACCTTCATTTTGAATATTATTAGCTGCTTTATACTGATATGTAATCTCCCCTATTTTCTGTTTGGGGCTTTCTTTTTTTATTTGTTTTCCAATTTTGATAGATGTCTGACTCGCACCTTGACTGGAAGACAAAGATGGTGATTTTTACTTAGAAACTTTTATGCATAGTCGAACTGATAATGGTTTCACTTCATTTCTTCTATTATTTTGAAAATTTCTTTTATTTCTCTGCTTATTTCTATAAGGTTGGTATCTTGGATTATAATCAACTTACATGCTACCGATGGATACATCACCTTTCTTAAATGATGATTGAACTATTATAAAAAGTTTGCTTTGTTTATTCTAATTGTGGTAACTCATAACTACAGCATTCATAAAATGTTCCACCTCTTCAAAAGTCTTTTTGTAAGTACTAAACCATTTTTCTCAATCCTTAAAGGTAAGTTATGCCTTTTATCCCTATTATTTTACTTTCAGTGACCCCTTCCCCATACAGGCAATGTTTATAATCTGGTGACCTGTCTTCTGAAGAATTGTTTATAGATTTCACATTTTTTATCTGAAATTTAAATTGCATGATTTGGTACTTTATCACTTCCTGTCTTTCTTCTGACCAAAAGTTTCTTAAAATCTTTTTTTTTTTAATTCCAGATAAGTAGTTGGTTTGGTTATCAGAAAATTCTACCATTCCTTAATTGATCCATTGACATTGTTATATGCAATGGCTACTAGCTCTTTTTTAATTAGAAAATTCAGTTCAAAATAACTTTGTAGACGATCTAGATGCTCAGTTGGCATCTCTGTTGTATCACCCTAATTGTTTCTATTTTCAAAAATTGACTGATGCTTTTTATATTTTACCAAATCCATATTAGCTTTTAACTAATGTATCATTTTGTCTTCCTTGAACTATTATATCCACAATGTTACATTGATTTTTTCTTTTTGTACAGCTTCTTTTAATTAATTATAATGACAACCATTTCTTTTTTTTTTCATATATCATAGCATCGGCTGCAAACCCACAACCTAACAACGCTTGATAAACATTTCTTTTAATGAAAAATCCTCCTTTGAAAGTGTCCTTATCTTTTCCACATCTTTCCCTTTCAGCCTTGGTAATTTTTTTCCCAAGCTTAAAACTGTTTCTTTTAAACTCTCTTGGTAAATTCTAATTTTCATGACCATAATCTGGACACCTACAGACAACTTTTTCTCTATGAAATTTCCATCTTTTCCTGAATTTGTTCATCTGCTTGCTTTATCATCTCTTGCTTTAGAGTGATTGTATTATTTTCTACTTTCTATAATTTTTCTTTTATTTTTTCTTTGATTTGAATATATGTTTCTTTTATTTCATTATGAGTTACTTTAATTTCTATCTGCATTAATTCTTGATTTTTATCCATTTTATTATATATTTGATTATATCTTCTATCATTATCTTCTTTCATTTGTTTATCTGTTCTATCATTATATTCTTTCATTTTGGTTATCTCGTCTATCATTATCTGATTTCATTTGATTTATTACTACTATGAACATTTTATGTGAGTGCAGCTGCTATTGGCATTTGTTCCTAAGGTGCTTGCTCATTTGAGCTATCCTCTTCTATTACTGTCTCATCCTCCATTGGTTGATTTTCTCTGGTATTAAGTCACTACATACTTATTTGTTGTTCACTGTTTTTCTTCTTTAACCATATTAATATTAGTCTCAATATAACTCTTTAGGAATTTTTCAATTTGTAAATCTTTTTTTGAATAAGATATTCAAGGTTTTCAGTACAAACACCATATCAAAATAAAATATTCAAAGCCATCATATAGTTGGCACTAATTTATGTACAGACATCATTGTCTTCTTTATCAGAATAAATATTTGATGCCACCATCTTATCAGAATTAATATATGTAATGGTAACTCTCATCAATACAAGTAGAGGTAGTGCATGTTTTCAGAGATATGGGGGGGGGTGTTATTGTATGGGTAATGGGTCTAGTATTTATTGTTTGGTTTATTAGCATTATATATAAGATAAAAGTAATATAGTTGTATGGTAACTTAATTGATTTGTGTGTTTTTATGAAATAACAAAATATTTTATTCCATTCTTACTATAGTGAATGCATAAAATAACAATTAAGAAATTGGAAAATAAAGAAGTAATTTGTTAGTGACAAAAATTAAATAATCAGTCAAACAATAAGTAATAAAATAAGTCACCTGAATCTTCTTAGGAGATTTTCTTTCTTGCATACTTTTCACATCAAAAATTACAAGAAAAGTTCAAATAATTTTTCACTTTATAATTTTACATGATAACTTCTTACATAAAAAATAGCTTCATTTATTTCTAGATGGCTTTTATGGAAATAATTTCAAATGCTTAATTCTTAGAGATTACTATATAGTTTGTATTCTAAATATTTTTAAGTCCAAATACTATATTTTTATAATTCCTTCATGAATAAGAACATAATAACATTTTTAACCAGTTTGGAAATAATTTAATCTTTAATTTTTTTTTAAACTGCATAAATATTCTTTTTTATTTATCCTGTATTCACAAATAACAAACAATGTCAAAGCATTAAAAGTTCTGCTTTAAAATATCTTACTGCTATGTGGAAATATTTTTTTAAAAAATATTTTTCTTTCTTTCAATATCATTAAAGAAAGCATAAAAGATAATTATGCAATGTGTACATATCCTCATTTCTTCCCTAGCAATCCATTTACAGAGTTCCATTTTTTAATAGTAGTTTTAAATTTGTTGATAAGAAATGTAGATTAAGCAATTGCATTAGTCTTGGAACCAATGAGTTATTTATTTTAACTTATTACTTCGTCTTTCATGTAAATAGTAATACAAAAAATATCTCCATCATTTCAAGTAAATAAAACAATATTTTTTACTTTTTATGCATATAAAAAGGATTATTTGATAGATAATTAATTTTGCTTTATTTTTCCTTCTTCAAAGAATGAAGGGATTATAAAGATCATTCTCCTTGTCATTTATCTTTTTGCAAATTACATACTGTTTACACGATTTGCTCTAAACATATTAGTGCAACTAGATATGAACCTATGTTAACACATCTTTAGCCTTAAAATGCAAATGATTTATAATTATTATACAAAAAAAAATCATATATTTTTTGAGCTATTGATTTAACTGAATTCTAATTTTAACACTGTTATTTCTAGTTTTGTATAAACATTTAATAAAATGTTTGAAAATATAAAAAAAATGTGATTCAAAATCCTATATAAAATTACATCGGAAAAGTACCATTTATTCCTACAGTTACATAATTATTTATCACAATTTTTAAACATATTTTATATTTATAATTTTAATGTAGGTCAATAATATTTTAAACATTTATAACTTATAAAACTACAATAGAAAAACTGAATCTTTAATTTAATCTACTATTAATAATAAATAATTATAGTGCTGCTATTACTTGTTTGGAAAAATCCTTTGAAGTCATAACTTTTTCCATTATTAATTGACATCTGAATTCTTTTATTTCCAACTCTGTTAGTGAGTGGAGAGTAACATTTAGCCCTCAGATCATTGATTACAATACCTGGAGTTATGATGTCATTAAATTTACATAAAACTTGATATTTATCTGGTTCATAACATGGTCCTGATATTAAAATTTCTGCACCACCCAACATTGATCCCATCCGGGGAGAAATTACAAGAGAACCTACAAAAATATACAAAAAGATAAAAATTTAGATCATCAAAATAATTTTCAGGAAATTGAGATTAATTCTAGTCTAAAAAAGTTTTACTCTCTTTATTTTTCTCTCTTTGTTTAAAGGACTGTGAATTTCTTTTAAAATTTCCAGTTGCAACAAAAATATCTGAATACTAAAACATTAAAAATTATATATTGTAATGGTTAAGACATTATAGGGCAATATCAGTGTAGGACAGTATTTCAAAAATTGTTGAAGGTTGTATATATAATTCTCTACTACTACAAGTTAAAAAATGCATACTTAATTTTCTGTATGGTTTTATTTTAGAGCAGTAGAATCAAATTTTATAATAATGTACGATCACATAGTTAATGGTATAAATATAATAAACATCTTCATACTTCCCCATTCTTTTTAAATTCACTTAAATAAAGATATAATAAAAGACAAACAAGATTGTTTAGATATAATATATTTTGATCTTATAAGGCTTAACATGATAAATCATAGCATTTAAATTACATTCTCTGGAGTTTCTTTCTCTCTTTTATTATGATTTAAGACCTAATTAACTTATTGTAAAACTTTATGTTATTGTAGATTCAAAGATTCTGAAATTTACTGCTATAAATGTGGAGTCCCTCAAGGAAGCAATCTTTGAACAATTTTATTTTCATTATATACTTAAGACATATTTCAAATTGTGAGTAATTGTAATATTTTACAGTTAACTGTTATTTTTTAGAATTGATAACTTATCTGATCGTTTAAGTTTGAAGAATTTGATAAATAGCTTTGTGATTTGGTGAAAAAATATCTAATGATTATTAATACTGAGAAACATTCATTGTCTCATTTTGTAATAAAATATTACCCAGGCTTTTTGTTATTCAACTAATAATATTGTTATTCCTAGAAAAGATAAAACAAAGGATTTAGGAATCTGGTTTAATAACTATGGTCCTTTTGATCTACATCAATGAAATTATTCTTAAATGTAACAGAATTACTGGTATTATAACAATGGCAAAAATGTTTTACGCAGGCAATCATGCATTTATTTATTCTATGTAATATTTATTCCTACAATTAATTATTTCCCTGTTGTTTGGAATTCTAACAAAAAATATTATGGGGGAATGGCTGCAGATTATAATGAAAAACTACTTTGTATGTAAGTTTACAATCACTTGTGGGTAGGGAAGCATATCTTATGACAAAAAGAATGTTGAATAAGGTAGCGTTGAAAAAAAAAATTGTTTTATGTAAATACGATATATGAGAATTTATTAATTACTAATATAACTAGAAATAGTGTTTCAGTTTCTATTAAAAGATATAATCATAACTATTATAAAAATTCTGACATGATTAGAATGCCTATGTTTTATAATAAGATATTTTTGGATGTTGATATATTACATTATAATTTTCATAAATTTCTTAAGTCAATGTAAACTAATTTTTGGTTTGTAAAAGATGCAGTATAAAGGAATTGTTACTAATCTGTTATTACATGTTTAATAAAAGTGAATTGAATTAAATATATAAAATATTTTATAAATATTTTTATTTATTGTGAAAGTACTGAAGATATAGCTTATTATATTGAACTTTTTTTCAAATTTTGTTTTATTTTACAAACTATTTTTTCCATTTTTTTTCTTACATCATTTTTTGTTTTAAATAGGAATAATGATAATATTAAAAAGAAATATACTTATGTTTTTTGATAAGAAAGCTTTTTTAATAAATATGTTTTACAAGTTCTTAATTATGGATCTGAGATTTGGACAATTAACAAAAAGGCAATACAGAACCTTCAGACAGCTCAACAAAGTATATATATAAAATACATATTTTGCGGGTTCATCCGTGTTAAAAACTTTTAATATTAATATACTGACGTTTCGACTTAACCCGTGCAAATCTTCATTTTAACACACACACACACATATATATATATGAGTAGTATCAAAAAAGTATCAAAAATAAAATACATGGGTGAGAATACAAACAAGTATTATTGATATTATTAAAAGAATTAAGAAGGTAAAGTGGATATGGGTTAGACACATTTCTAGAAGACATGATAATAAATAAACAGTTGATATTTTAAATTGGATTTCAACAAATTGTAAAATATTAGAAATAGATCACATGTAGAATGGATGGATGAAATAAGAATGTTTGCTTATGTAATGTGGAAAAAGGAAGCTAGAGATTGGACAAATTGGATTAAAAATTAACAATTATATATATATACTTCTATTTCTAAACTGTGCACTAAAGAGCCAAAATATAATCATTCTATTCTACAACATCCAGAAATTAGTTTATTCTATCACCAATTTTTACATGAAGTGATTGAATTAATTTATTTATGGAAACCCCATGCTTTTATTTCAAGATAAAATATAAAATCCCACTTATAGTTAAAAAATATTTTTATCCTTTTTTGCACAGTAAATAAAAGTATTTTTATAAATTCTTTTTGTATATACTATTACATTTAACAAATGAGCAATAATCAATTAATTACAAAAACATATCATGAGTTCTCTTTCTATAAATGTTATAAATATTTGAAATACAGGCACTATTCACATACCTGGAGCATAATTGTAAATATATGGGTTTGAACTCAGACGTTTAAGATTTTTTCAACTATCCACACTATCTCATATTACTGATGTGCATGCCCACCCACATCTAGAAAAGATAAATAATCACAAATATATGTATTTTGTGCTGAACCAGCATTCATCAGTTGGTCCAGATTATCATCTCCCATATATATATAATCAGAGCTCAGTTTTTATATTAAGATAGCAAATCCCCATAATTTGATGAACAGACTTTAATGTACTCCAACCTTTAACTCTTCCACCATCATCAGATTTCGGTGATATGGATGGCTGAAAAGTTGGAAGTTGGAGTAGATTGAAGCCTGTCCATTAAAGTATAAGGATTTGCTATCTTAATTTACAAAATGAGTACTGATTATATATATATATGGGAGATGATAAGCAGGATCAACTGATGAGTGCTGGTTTAGCATGAAATATGTATATCGGTGATTATTTTTTCTACATGGGTATGATCATATGTATCAGTGGTATGAGATAGTGTGAATAGTTGAAGGATGCTATAAATGTTATAAATGCTTTGTTATTGCAGTTTTTTTAAATAGGTTATAATCATTTTGTGATCTATATAGAAGTGAGCTTTTAATAAAGAAATTTTAAGAAATAGACAAATAAAATTATGCTAAAATAATTTTAAAAAGAAGTAATACACATGAAAAGGAAAAATTGATTTTTAATCCTATCATTACTTGCCTTGAGTATTGCATCCTTCGTCAATAATTTCATTACTATCAACACGAAAAATCCATCTTCCCTTAACTCCAACATTTGTTGTGGAAGCAATATTGATAATATCTGGAGTTCTGGAACCAGGAATAGAAAAGAATCTAATCCCATCTCCAGCATTAAAACCAGCTAAAATATTAATAAAATATCAATTACAGATTTTAAACCAACTTATTATAAATATTTTAGACAGACAGATAATCATATATATTATAAATAAATATCATAACATAACTTGACATTTAATACATTTACTAATAAATAAACTGCAATTTGCATATTTTCATCAATCTTTTTTAACTGCCTACAATATTAAAATTAATACAAGTAGTAATAATAAAATTATTGACTGTATAATTTAATTTATAATTCACTACAGCAATATATGCAGTAAGTAAAATGTATACATTATTTTACAATCTTAACATTTGCATATGTATAACATATCACTAATGAATGAGTAAAAACATTGTTATATTACAATATTATATTGATTTTTTATTATTCAGTCCATTGGTTGCACTAATGCCTAAAAGAATATATAAAATACAAGTATAACATTGACATTTTGTGAATACTTAAATAGTTTTTTTGAAAGCAATTTCAGTGAGGCAACCCATAAATTATTTAATATTATGTACTTATATTAATTCCTGATCATTATCAGTGACAGTCATTCATATTTTAGCATGACCATGTAAATCCAAGGTAAAGAAATGAAAAAGAAGTGAAATATACAGATGAGTTTTGTGATAACAATAGAAACCAATTTGTCAAACACAAATATTTCAGATACATATTATGTTGGTCCATTTTTTGTTTATTTGATATTTTGCCATGCTGTCTTATAATTTTATCCAAAGAAATCTTTTTTAAAAAAAAATACTTCAGCATCATGTCTAATTGTATCTTTCCAATGTAATCTGCTCTCTGCAAAATCTTCATAATGGAACAATCAACAATGCACCTATTTAAAATATCATAGAAATAATCCTTATAATATAAATATGATCTACCTCTTCCATGAAAACCATGTTCAAATTCTCCATAAAAGATTCTTTTAAAAAGACTTGTAATGCTCATTTCTTCCAAATGGTTATTATGATGATGATGTGATTTTACTATAACAAATCTAGCATCATAGAACAATGAAAAACCTTTTGATTGTTTTCATAATGTTGCCATTGTGCATTTAAATTCTTCCAAAGCCTCCTTAAATAAAATTTTTAATGCTTTCATGTTGAATAAATCAGTTGTTCAAATTTCACTTCCATATAAAAAATTGGGTAAAATAATAGCTCTGTAAATAGTTAATTTAGTTGTGGTACTTATTTCTTAATAATGAAGAACCCTATGTTTTAATTTGTTTAAATATGCATCTTACTAAATTGTATGTTGTACCTTTGCATCTAAGTTCATCTTTCTATCTATAAAAACTATCAATATAATTTACATTTTCAAGGTGATATGGACTTTTTCCATTACTGGCTAACAGAAAATGGGAGTTTTTAGATCATTAATTATTAAACCAAAGAATTTATAGGTGGCATTCAAATATTTATGAAGAAGAAGAATAAATAGTTTGGGAAATTGTAGAATCGTTATTTTTGAAAGAGGATAAGATAGGTTTTTCTTACTTTGTTTTATGTTGAGATCAAATACAAATGAGATTAAAAGTATGTCAATTAATGGATATTATATTTTTATTTTAAAATGAAGAAGTATGGAATTTATCTAAGATGTAACTGTAAATATTGTATATAGTTTTTATTAAAAGTTTATAATAAATTTTGTTAAACTTTTTTTATAAAACTTTGTGTTGTATTGATTATTCACATTACAAATACATGATACCAAACATAATATTTGCACAGTACAAATATCATTATTTACTCAAGAAATTACAGTGCTTCAGAATATAATTTATTTGAGAAATTTCATTTTACATTATAACGTTATTCGTTGCCACATATTCTCAGATTATTAGATTATGCCACATATTTTATTTAAGATGCCACATAAAAATGAAAGATTATATTATGTTATTTATTGTTTTTATTATTATCGCTAGTTACCATAACATTGAACTGTAGATAAGGTTGATAATTATTCATCGAAGATTATTATTGTTTATTATTGTTATTATTATTAGTAGTACGATGTAGTTAAGGATGATACAGAAGATTATAAATTGATTAGAGATATTTTAAAGAACCTGAGATAATTATGGTTATATGGTTTATTTGAATAAAGAGATTAGGATTTATTTAGTAGCATTATATTAAATTGATTATTTTTTTAAAGTATTTTTATGCCATTGAGGTTGTATCCTGTGGGATATTGATTCAACTTAATTCTTTACTGCTTGTACTTCACTTTATTGTCTCATGATTTATTAATATTTTATTTATTTAATTTTATAAAACTGAACCATTTATTATTTCTTAATCAATTAGAGCTAGTTTAATAGTAGACAGTATCATAGGATATTTGTATTATTGATTATATGTATTTTAACCGAGCATAATCATTTTATCTGAGCTAGTCTTATTTTCATATCATCATATTTTCCATTAGTGAGGGTACAATATATACATGTACTATATTTTTAAAATGTTTTGTCTATATGAAAACTACTGTTTATTTACATACAAAATAATTTTGCCTTTTATTTAACAATTAATAACTCAAATTATATTCCCCATTATAATAAATAATTACCCTGTGCTGGAGTTCCACCAATACCATTAACTCCTCCACTAGCTGTTCCTGATGTCCATCCTATAGATCCATAGTTAAAAATTGCAAAGGAGTGTTTCCCATTAGTTACTAAAACTGCTTGAAAGGTATTTGTCTAAAGAATATATATATATATGTAAATGTAAAATACAATACCCGTTATTATATATATATATATAATGGTAAATACAATATTATAGTAATAATATTAAGTAATTTAATGGTTTATAAATGTATTGCCAAATTTAATTGTAAACATAGTTGAATAAACTTGTTTTTTCAATTATGTAGTAATCCTCATCAGCTTTAACTGAATTTCAAATTTTTAAACTTAATGTTACATAAAAATTTGAAATTCAGTTAAAGCTGACAAGGATTACCATGTAATCTAAAGCGCTACAATAGAATTTAAACTAAAGTATTGTATTTATCGTTAATATATATATATATATATATGCAAATAAAGTAGTTTTTGGATTAAACCATATATTATTTTTAATTATATTCCAATGTTTTGATGAAATAGCATCCACTATTGTCAAAGTTAACTTTTCAAACAAAAAAAACACATTAGATTTCAACTAGTAATAATATTGAGTGTGAATAGTTCAGCCTTCAGAATATGTGGATAATTGGTTTGAAGTTTATTTTAGAAGGAAGAGATAAAATAACTGATCTTCATGACATCTGATTGGCTGTCAGATAAGTGTTATAACGAGCGCTAGAGATTTGGCAGTATCTCAATTTATTTCAATTTTCAAATATCTGCACTTCGCAAATTAAAATATTATTATTTTTATTAAAAATTTTAAACTTTCCTGAATAGTTTTCCATTACTATTAATATATTCAAATTAAGGAAAAAATATTTTATTAAATTAATATAATTACTGCTTTATTGCTCACTTTAAATCATTCATTCATATATTTAAAATTTCTGTTTTTATAATGTATCAATAATTTCTTTATTAAATTTTAATTTGGTCTGCATGTATACATTAAAATCAATACTATATTTTCCTGAAATTTCAAAATTTTCTATAAAAATTTCAAAAGTTTATAACATATGAAACATATATTTAAATTATGAAGATTGTTTTACATGACATAAAATTTTAAATAGTGATGTTATCATTAACATTATAATAAGTGAATTTTTTTAAAAATTTATTATTGCACTTTGAAATAATTATCATATATCACAGTTGTATATATATATTGTAACAGTCAAAACATGTCTATCTCGCTAACACACTGCAGAATTTAAACCCAGGACATAGAACTCAACACTAGGAGAGTTACCTCCCAGAAATCCCAAGTTCGAATCCAAAGTCCAAACTCCACAACGCCCTCTATGTGATAACACATTTGATGCTACTAATAGTATAATTTCATGCCGGTGCCGGTGATCAGGGAGAAAACAAAAGACTCTAAATCTAAAATAGCCCTAGGTTAATTTAACAATAACTTATAGATGTGCCAAAGATAAGTTTAATGTACTATGTAATTTATATTGCACCCTGAATAAATAGAGAAAAAAGAAATAAATTTATAAATAAGATTTTAATGATTTGATTATAAAATAATTTAGCGATATAAATTGGATAGTTATATAATAAACAAACAAGATGGCTGATACCTCGTACTTGGGTTCATTTAGATAATGTGTCTAAAATATAGTGACACGGTAGGCATATGCGAGTCACATAAAGTCTAATAGAGTTTGAAATATTCTAAAACATTTATAATTGGAGATTTAAATGAAGACTGAGAGTCGCTCATGAATAGATTATAAGATTGAGCTACACTGAACGGATTTGAAATTCATTTAAATAGAATTCTTTTAATAAGTAAAAGGGAAATATACGGTGGTGCTAGCGAGTATATGCTGAGGAGGGGTGCAGTTTATGAGTATGCAACTTTAAAAGATGGCGAAAGGTCTTGGCATTGGATAGGCATTTTGCCTTTTATCTGGGATGTCTCTAGCCCACTCACAGCTCAAGCCTGGCCTGCACCCAGGAGCTTCGTAACTGTGGGGACATACGCGAAATAATTCCCATGTGCCTTTTTAGCACAGGACTGGGAACCGCGGAGTAAAATATGGGGAAACGGATTTGAACGATGATGACCTTTGCCAACAGGAGGATTCCAGCACCCATGCATATTTACTAGCAACACAGCTTAATTTTTAAAGAATTAGTAAAACAAAGGGCAATTCATTAAGGAACAGAAATAGCTCGCTCTCGAATTTCATATTTGAATAGCCAGCAGACTCTCAACAAAACTTAAGATAAATAAATATTCATTTAACAAAATTCTTATACGTGAAAATATTTTAAAACATATATAAGAGATACTTTTAAATATAAATGATGGGAGGGGGAAAATGCGTGTTTGTGGTTTATAAATTAAGATGGCAACCACGCATCATTTAACTTCCCTACGTAACTCGCATTTGTCTAAAGAAATTACTTATATATTTCATCATAACACATTGAAATAAGACATTTATAAATATAATAGAAAATCAACCCAAGCACAAATTCAGCATGCATTAGAAAAACGTTTAAATAAATACAACTATAGAATATACAGAATTGTTAGCTATAGCTTGAAGTTTTCCGAGATCTCGGGTTGATTTTAATTACCTTGTTCTTTTAACTATGTCTGTGGGCATTTCCAAACTTGTAGCAAAGTTCTTAAGTAAAGTTAGGAGTTTCTTTGATTCATGGTTTTGCAGCAGCAGTTAGTAGATTTTAGGAGCAGCATTTCTTTGGGCTGGTTCAGTTGGATTTCATGATATGGTGACAGGACATCAGATTTTGAATGATGGACGGCCAAGGCACAGGATCCCAGGAAAGACAACCTAAAGCCCTGTTACCCTGACATTCTGAGGTTAAACGATTTGAAAACTAGATTTACTGTCAAAGCAAGCCGGTAGGTCCGATGATACGAATAAAAGCAATCGGAAAATATGAATGTCAAAATTCAGAAAATAAATTTTGCTGTCACAATCAGGTAGGTTAATTAATAACTCTGTCCAATCATAATTACAATCAATCAGCCCTATTTATATGCTCTCCTTGATTACAATCTAACCCTGCGGTGATAAAATCCATTCTTTAATTATTACACATTTGAAAAACACGGACTGCATTTTCAAATTAAAATCTGTTCTTAAACACTGTTTTATCTTATCAAATGTACTAGTAAAACTGGCACCAATATGATTAAAATTAGCCACTATTGTTCTTTCTCTACCCTCACTGATTTAAAAATGATGACATGTTTTTGAATAACATTTTACAACACTTTACATTTATCAAACACTATTTCTGAATTTAATTTCCAGAAATATTTCTCAGTGATATTATTTCTTAAAGGCAAATAATTATAACGAAATAACATCACAAATAAATCGATTCAAAAACAACTTTTAAATAAAATATTTTGATAAATTTTAAATATTATCGCAGTATGTGTGTAGATGAGAATATGTGACCTACTTTATTGTACAAGCATATATACGTAATATATACTCGACGGTTTGAAAATAAAACCATTTTAAAAACAATTTTAATTATTATTAAACCCCGGGCACCTCATTATACATATAAATTTAGGCGGGATTTCGGTAAATATACCCAGTACACACACAATACGATGAAGTTAGGGTTTTAAATAAGGCATGAGGGTAGGAAACAGGAAGGCAAGGCGAAACTAAGATTGGCAAGGCATATCTTACTGTTTCAATATATATATATAGCCTGCTAATAGCTCTAAACAAGCTTATTTATTTAATTTTTAATGACAAATGCTACAAGAGAAAGTACCTGAAGCCTTTAGCTATGATGGTCACCATCCCCAGACTGGTTTCAAGCTATGGCTCCCTTCAGTGCAGAGCTAGAACATTAGATTCAAAATACTAACTCAAGCCAAGCATTTACCTGAATTTGAAGACATGTTGGTGTCTGAAGATTTAGATCATTTTCTTAATATTTAAAAATTAGATAAATACTTGGCTTGAGTTAGTATTTTGAATCTAATGACCTACCTCCTCACTGAAGAAAGCCATAGATTGAAACTGGTCTGGGGATAGGGACCCTCATAGATAAAGGCTTCATGTACTTTCTCTTGTAGCATTTATCATTAAAAAAAAAAGCTAGTTTAAAACTATTAGTAGGTTCTTTAGATATTACATATTGGTAATGCAAGCTATATAGGTCATGCGATATGTGACTAATTTTTACTTTTATATATATATAGTGCCATTACAATTTAGTCATTAGCTAAATTTATAGTAATGTGCATGTAAGAAAATGTAAAACCAAAATCATCATCACATTTGTATATAACAATAAAGGAAGCTGTAAGGCATCCAAGTTTAAATCCTACAAGATCCAGTTTTAAAAGCTTTAGACAGAAAGAGAGTGGGTCAACAATTATATTTATTATTTGTTTGTGTGTTGATAGAAAGGTAATACACACATTTAAACTATTCAATATTAAATTTTTCTGCTAAAAAGAAAAGTTACACATATTCTAGGCAAAGCTATTTAATTGTTTTATATTTCAAATATTAAACATTTTTACTTTCTTTAAAACTAACCTATGCTTGATCAATTTTAATATCTTATTCTATACTTCTATTTTTGCTTTTCTATAATTGTAATTGGGATTTAAAAGTTACAGATTTAATTTTAAGTATTGGGGTTATAATTACAAAGCTAGCAATTATATTATTGTAATGACAGTTTATGAATGATTTAAAATGATAAAGTTTGTGTGTACATTACATACAGAAATTTACATTTATTAAATATAGAAAAAAAAAGAAGGGTTAAATCTGTCAAATTACTTTTTTTTACAATTTTGTGTTAAGGGAAAATCTGTTGAATCAGATATCTATTTTTTAGCAATTTTGTTTTTGTAAATGATTGTTTGTCATTTTGGGAGCTTAAGCTTGGTGGGAACTCTAATTTTGAAATTGTCTCATCTTAAGATTAAAGGAAAATAAAAATTCAATTTTAGATATTACAGATATATGTGAAAAAGAAAAAGGATAAAGTCTATTTTTTTTTAAGACAAAAGTGTCTGAAAACCAGGTGTGTGATTTTTTGAGTTGGTCAAAAATAGCAATTCACACTATCACTCTAATTGAGTGAGCTTGACTCAAAAATCAGATATAAAAGCTGACTGGAAAATCAGTTGAGCTATTAGATTATTGTTATTATAATATTTGTGATAGAGACTTTTTTAAAAAAAAAAATTATTGAAACTAAAGCAGACAAACATTTTTAATTCTGCTAGATAACCTTTTTCTTTTAAAAATCATTTTTTAATATCAAGTTTTGAATGTTGAAAATATAAGAATGACGGGGTAGAAAAATTATATATATGTCTCATCTTTTACCTGACCATCATGAAGCTGCAGATCATATAGAAAGGAAAAGATGTCTTGTCTGAAAAATAATATTCTACACTTTTCAACTGCCCAGAGAAATAAGATGCTTTTAGCTGGAAAGAAGAAAACATTCACCTGCATTCAAAGGAGATCAGAAAGATGAATTAATCTACTGATAAATATTAATCACCAAATCCAATTAATTGTTTCAGTAACTGAATTTGAACCCCCAAAAAAATTACAATGGGAAAAGAACTGCTGTATTTCATCCATGATGAGAATCATGCTGAACGGAAAAATTTAAAGTCAGTATAAGAATTTCTAAATTGTCCACTAAAGCAAATAACCGTATTTGAATCATCATCATCAAATAGTTATACACCTCAAGAAAGAGATTGTTCCAAAGTAAAATGGAAATGGTAGCTGCAGAAATATAGACATTATCCAAGACAAGTTTGAACCCTTGGAAGTTCACCACAAAACAAAGGATCGGTAATATGACTTTTTATATCTATTTTCTTTATGATATCAGAGTCTTAATAAAATTTTAGCTATAAAGTGGTATAGTTTATTTAAAGAACTTTTAAAGACAATTCAGATCGAATAAAACCAATAATTTCTTACCAATAATAACCTTGAGCTTCATAAATGATCTTGAATGTATCAAAATTATTTGTTTATTAATTTACAGTTATGAAATATTAACGTGTAAAATAATTTTTTGTATTATTATTTTGGTTTTAAATAGTATTAAAATATTAAATTATTTTGTTTTAAGAAAGTATAGCATTTCAGAGGTAGAAGGGAGGAGGAGAAAATGATTTAAAACTTGTTCAGTAAAACTTGCTCTTTCAATTCTACTAACATTTTTTTTTAACATTCTGCTTACATGTTAGATTATAAGGTATGTGTGCCAATGTAGAATATTTTTTTTATATGAAATACTTTTCTTGTGGATGGAACATTTTAACAAATCGGTTACCCAATTTAATACAATATACTTTTAAAATACACTTACGGGAAAGGGGAAAGAATTTAAAATTTAATATTATGATTTTAAAACAGTCGATTATGATTATTGTTATTAATGTTAATATAAATTTTCATGTAAATATAGAAAATTTTATGTATATGTTAGAAATGCAGTAATAAATATTAGTTTATGTTATTAAACGAGGCATATATATTTCATTAAGAGTAGTCTTTATCAAGTGTGATCATTCATCATCAATGGTTGAATATTAGTTGTTTAAGATATGATTAAATATGCTAAGATTAACAATAATTATGAATTTCTTTATAAAAAGTAGGTTTTATGTTTAGGCTTAATCATAAAGCTGTGGTTTAAACCATTGTCATTATCATTGTCATTGTCATCATCATGAGTTATTTAAATGTTCAAAGGTCATAAATAAATATTGATTTCATAATATTTAGTGATTTCTTAATAATATTATAACCACCATTCCATCATCTATTTTATGCAAGGATGAGTGAATTGCCATCCTAAATTAATAGTAATCTGAGCTAGTAAAACGTATAAAAAATATTGAAACACATTCGTTATGCTAAGATCTGAGAAATGATTTGTGTCTAATGAATTCCACTTTAGTTTAAAGATGTTTTATGTTTACTTAGATATTGGTGCATACAGTGGTATGGCTCTAAAAATCAAAATCCTCCATTTTATTAGAAATAAAGTACCAAAAGGGATTCAAACCTGGTACATGTGAAAGGTTATTAGATATAACTGTGTCTAGATTCAGATAATCTAGTGGTGCCCTGCTAGACCCTATTCACTTGATATTTGTTTAAATATGCACTTAACATCAAACCAAGAAATGAAAGTGGATAAAATCTACTGTCTGTATACCAAAGAAGATATTTTATTGAGTTACTAGTATACCCGAGTTATAATAGTTGTTATTAATAATTCATTTATAATTATTGATATTGTGATATCTTGAGAAATCTAATTATAGAAGTATATTTCATTTAATCCAATGACCCTTAATATGATTGATAACTCAGTCTGATCTTTTTGGTTAATAGCCACTACTCAGGTTAAATAGCTTATGCTCATGTTAATATAAGTTTGAATAAATTCTGATCAGTTTCATTAAGTTTATTTACAACTTGTTTGAATTAATATTTCTAAAGACTACTTATTGAACACGTTTATTTACTTACAATGTTGATTTCGTTTATTTGTTTAGTGGCTTATGCTCAGCAAGTTGCATGTACAATTCTTTGCTCTTTGATATGTATTACAATTTTCTTATTCGTTTATTAGTTACAATATTTATATTTGAATCTTAATTTCTTCATTCAAATAATCTTTAATTATTATAATCCTTTTGATCATCTTTAAATTTAGTTACAAATAAAATTTAAGCTACATATCTTTTGAGCTAGTTTATAATGTTACAATGGTGCTCAATGTGGGTCTATGATGTGTCACCATATACCTGAAAAAGGGAGTCTATAGAATGATGGGAGATGTGTGGTTAAAAATAGAGAATTTTTTTAGTAAATTTTTTTTTTTCAGTAAAAATTTTTTTTTGTCTTACAAAATGTTCTTGGCCATACAGTCTTATTCTACATTTATATATGATGATGTTTAATATAATTTATTTTTTCATTGATGATGATAAAATGGGTACAGCCATAAAACAGCTTAGTTTTGTTTTTATCAATTTTGAAAATAGATGAATATGACAACAAAGGTGAAATAAATAATAGATTTTTTTTTGAAACATTAAAATGATTTATTGCCAAATAGGATAGGCATAGTAATAGTGATGAATTATGGAATTGTAGTCTCATGTGTGTTTGGGGAGTTCATTTTGTAAAAAGTCTATGATTTTAGAGGTTGGATTGGATATTTGATCATTGGAGTTTGGTTGGTTAGATTGCAGTTTTGATGATGAGTGGAGAGTTTTGTCATTGCCTTGAGAATGCTATGTATTCGTGTAACCCATGAATGATCAAACCCATTCACTGCTCCAACCCAATTTATGTTATTCTTATTTTATCAAACAGTTAACAGCAGTCCTGCCATGATATCAGCCTATAAGTCTCCAAGACAGAGAGCAAGGCTTAGTTTTCTGTAGTCTATAATAAGCAGGGTATTCCTTGATACTTGCTACACAAGACTCCAAGAGAGAGAGCAAGGCATAGTTTATCTATTTAGCCCCTAAGACTTAATACTTCTTTTATTGCAACAGAGTTTGCATCATTCAATCAAGAGTTGTGATAGTTAATAGTGATCGAATTGAGATGATCTTCTGAGTGCTCATGATGCATTGTGTGATTATAGTGCTCTGACTAAATTCTTTTATTTATCTCAAGATTGTGAACTGCTAGTCATTCTGTGGACTGTCAATATCTGTCGGATCTCTGGGGGAATAAATGAATGTATAATTTGGGCTATTGCAGACAGACATGCACTCTATAGATTATTGTTGTGTTATTCATCAAATAAGAATATTAAATATATTTTTTGTATTTGTAATACATGATAAGGTGGAAAGAAAATCAGTCAGTTAGTCAAAGATAGGTGTCAGAAAGGGAAGAGATGTGTGTCTATTTGGTGGTCAGGGAAAGCACAGATGAGATATATATTGAATATATTCAGTTTTAATAGAATGAATAGAGATGAAATGGAAATGATGGAAAGGATTATGCAGATGTTTAAAAGAGTAGAAGAAAGTTGTAAACATCTAGAACAAAAGATGGAGGAAAGAAATAACAGTATAGAAAGTTTAGAACAAAAGATGGAGGAAAGAAATAAAAGTATAGAAAGTTTAGAACAAAAGATGGAGGAAAGAAATAAAAGTATAGAAAGTTTAGAACAAAAGGTAGAGAAAAGGAATAAAACTATAGAGAGTATAATAGAAGGTAGTCAAAGCTCACTAGTGTTAAAAGATAAGCTAGATATGCAGACTACTGAGAATAAAGACAGGGATGAGAAAGTAGAGGAAACAATAGGGAAAACAACTAGTACACTGATAGAGAATAGGTCCCAAAAAGTAGAAAGGCCGATAGAAGTGGTAAAATCAAATCTCCCAGTAAAGAGAATAAATGAGATGATGACCAAAGAGCAGAGTTAGGTAGATCATAAAGTGAAAAGAAGGAAAAGAGAGTGGGAGGAAAAACTCCATGCACCAGATGAGGTGATAAAATTTAAGAGAATCTATCTCTCTGAAAAATTCAACTGCTCTGGAAAAGTCAAACATAAATTATATCTGGTACAGAGAGGCAATCTCTCTGAAAAATGTAAATGTCCCATGTGTATCGTGCAGAGAATCAATCTCTCTGAAAAATTTAAATGCTATGGAAAAGTTAGAAATAAATTATATGTGGCACAGAGAGTCAATCTCTCTGGAAAATGTAAAAATGCATTATATGTGGCCCAGACAATCGGCCTCTCTGGAAGATGTAATGCATTATATATGGGACAGAGAGTCCATCTTTCTGGAAAGTTTAAAAATAAAGTATGTATGGTATAGAGAGTCAATCTCTCTGAAAAACTTCAAGGCATATTACATATGGTACCAAGAGTCCATATTTCTAAATGGAGTCTGTAATAGGAGGTTATATAGAGTCTGTAATAGGAGGTTAGATAAAATAAATTCTCCGGATATGTTTTATAAATATCCAGTCAATATAAAAAATGAAAATATTAAAAATGGACTGGATGTATATGTGCAATTTTATGCAGACCACCATATGATTTGAAAAGAAAGAGCCATTCCAAATTACCAAGAAAATAAGAGAGAATGCTTTTATGCTTGCTACTCTTGATGGGAATAAGGGAACCTATAATGCTAGGAGTTTGATCCTTTATACTTCAGCAGAGTAGCTTGGCAAAGATCTCCAAATAAATTATATTTAAGTTTTCTAATGAAAAGTATGGTCACATGATCACATTTCCTATACTAGCACATTAATTGTTGATAAACAGAGCAAAACTCTTCATACAGTATTGCCACCTGTGCTAAACAGAGTAATCAATGGATGCCAAATGACCTGTGCATAAAATCCCTATCTAATGCCTACTCATCCAATATCCTCAGACTAGTTTCTGGCTTGTGGCTTTCGTCAGTGAAGAGCTTTGGATCTGAGAGCACTGCATCTAGATCTTAGGATCTAATGCAACCCTCTAGCCACCACCTTTTATCTCTACTTAACTACAAAACTATGAGAATGAAATTGAAAACACAAAAAATATTTTCAATCTAAGCTCAATAGCTTATATAGTCATATGGGTCTGAACTCAGTTCAGCACCCATACATTTTGGTGTTTTGGCTCTTTTACAACCATAGCCACCACTATCCTATTAGGCAGCATTGGTGTTAAACCATTAAGCATCACATGATCACATTTCCTATACTACCACATTAATTGTTGATAAACAGAGCAAAACTCTCCATACAGTATTGACACCTTTGCTATTGAGCTTAGGTAGAGATAAAAGGTGGTTGCTAGAGGGTTGCATTAGATCCTAGGATCTAGATGCAGTCCTCTCAGATCCAAAGATCTTCACTGACAAAGGCCACAAGCCAGAAACTAGTCTGGGGATATTGGATGAGTAGGCATTAGATAGGGATTTTATGCACATGCCTTCTGGCATCCATTGATTACCTTGTTTAGCCCAGGTGACAATACTGTATGGAGAGTTTTGCTCTGTTTATCAACAATTAATGTGCTAGTATAGGAAATGTGATCATGTGATGCTTAATGGTTTAACACCAATCCTGCCTAATAGGATAGTGGTGGCTATGGTTGTAAAAGAGCCAAAGACAGCAAAATGTATGGGTGCTGAACTGAGTTCAGACCCATATGACTATATAAGCTATTGAGCTTAGATTGAAAATATTTTTTGTGTTTTCAATTTCATTCTCATAGTTTTGTAGTTAAGTAGAGATAAAAGGTGGTTGCTAGAGGGTTGCATTAGATCCTAAGATCTAGATGCAGTGCTCTCAGATCCAAAGCTCCTCACTGACGAAGGCCACAAGCCAGAATCTAGTCTGGGGATATTGGATGAGTAGGCATTAGATAGGGATTTTATGCACAGGCCTTCTGGCATCCATTGATTACTCTGTTTAGCACAGGTGGCAATACTGTATGGAGAGTTTTGCTCTGAAAAGTATATTTGCCAGTAGTTAAAATTTTTATTTTATTTTATTATTAGTTTGTTTATCATCGTTAGTGTTATTTTATTGGTCATGATTTTTTTTAAATATGGTTAAAACAAAAGTGCTGATAATTTTATGCAAAGGGGAGGAATGTTGTGCCATTACAATTTAGTCATTAGCTAAATTTATAGTAATGTGCATGTAAAAAAATGTAAAACCAAAATCATCATCACATTTGTATATAACAATAAAGGAAGCTGTAAGGCATCCAAGTATAAACCCTACAAGATCCAGTTCTAAAAGCTTTAGACAGAAAGAGAGTGGGTCAACAATTATATTCTTTATTTATCTGTGTGTTTATAGAAAGGTAATACACACATTTAAACTATTCAATATTAAATTTTTCTGCTAAAAAGCAAAGTTACACATATCTAGGCAAAGCTATTTAATTGTTTTATATTTCAAATATTAAACATTTTAACTTTCTTTAAAACTAACCTATGCTTGATCAATTTTAATATCTTATTCTATACTTCTATTTTTGCTTTTCTATAATTGGAATTTGGATTTAAAAGCTAAGGATTTAATTTAAAATATTAGGGTTATAATTACTAAGCTAGCAATTGTATTATTTAATGTCAGTTTATGAATGATTTAAAATGATAAAGTATGTGTGTACATTACATACAGAAATTTACATTTATTAAATATTGAAAGAAAAAGAAGGGTTAAATCTGTCAAATTATTTTTTTTTACAATTTTGTGTTAAGGGAAAATCTGTTGAATCAGATATCAATTTTTGTAGCAATTTTGTTTTTGTAAATGATTCTTTGTCATTTTGGGAGCTTAAGCTTGGTGGGAACTCTATTTTGAAATTGTCTCATCTTAAGATTAAAGGAAAGAAACTCCAATTTTAGATATAACAGATATAGGTGAAAAAGGAAAAGGATTAAGTATTTTTTTAAGACAAAAGTGTTGAAAACCATGTGTGTGATGTTTTGAGTTGGTCAAAATAGAACACTATCCCTAATTGGGGAGTTGACTCAAAATTGGATATAAAAGCCATCTGGAAAATCAGTTGAGCTATTAGATTATTGTTATTATAATATTTGTGATAGAAACTTTTTTTTAAAAAAATTATTGAAACTAAAGCAGACAAACATTTTTAATTCTGCTAGATAACCTTTTTCTTTTAAAAATCATTTTTTAATATCAAGTCTTGAATGTTGAAAATATAAGAATGACGGGGTAGAAAAATTATATATATATGTCTCATCTTTTACTTGACTGTCGCAGAGCCGCAGATCATATAGGAAGGAAAAGATGTCTTGTCTGAAAAATAATATTCTACACCTTTCAACTGACCAGAGAAATAAGATGCTTTTAGCTGGAAAGAAGAAAACATTCACCTGCATTCGAAGGAGATCAGAAAGATGAATTAATCTACTGATAAATATTAATCATCGAATCCAATTAATTGTTCATGTAATTGAATTTGAACCCCCAAAAAAATTACAATGGGAAAAGAACTGCTGTATTTCATCCATGACGAGAATCATGCTGAACAGAAAAATTTAAAGTCAGTATAAGAATTTCTAAATTGTCCACTAAAGCAAATAACCGTATTTGAATCATCATCATCAAATAGTTATACACCTCAAGAAAGAGATTGTTCCAAAGTAAAATGAAAATGGTAGCTGCAGAAATATAGACATTATACAAGACAAGTTTGAACCCTTGGAAGTTCACCACAAAACAAAGGATCAGTAATATGACTTTTTATATCTATTTTCTTTATGGTATCAGAGTCTTAATAAAATTTTAGCTATAAAGTGGTATAGTTTATTTAAAGAACTTTTAAAGACAATTCAGATCGATTAAAACCAATAATTTCTTACCAATAATAACCTTGAGCTTCATAAATGATCTTGATGTATTAAAATTATTTGTTTATTAATTTACAGTTACGAAATATTAAAGTGTAAAATAATTTTTTGTATTATTATTTTGGTTTTAAATAATATTTTGTTATTATGGGATAAAACACATACCTACATAATAATATTTTTACATGAGTATAATTGTGTGTGAATGTGAAGTAATAAGCATTATTAAAATATTAAATTATTTTGTTTTAAAAAAGTATAGCATTTCAGAGGTAGAAGGGAGGGGGAGATAATGATTTAAAACTTGTTCGGTAAAACTTGCTCTTTCAAATCTACTAACATTTTTTTTAACATTCTGCTTACATATTAGATTATAAGGTATGTGTGCCAATGAGTGAATATTTTTTTTATATGAAATACTTTTCTTGTGGATGGAACATATTGAAACAGTAAGTTTCATATTCGAATCTTAAGTTTCACCTTTTTCTGTCGTCTCTCACTGACCGGTCTATCTCGCCCAAATTTAAACTTTTTGGTATTGAATTATGTGTGTAACAATATTAAAAATGTATAAATATATGTAGAATTCAGCATATACACGCACACATTTCAATCTCAAATTAAATGCACTAAATAGGGATAAAATAATATAATTTAGATTTCTTTTAGTTATATAATTTTAATCATTTATTTTGGATTATAAAGTTCGTATTTATTGCTTTGTTTAAATTTCGTTTAATAATAATTCTAAAAATATCTGATGTAATATTTAATTAAAAGTTAAAATAATCTTATGTTCCCTTTTTTTTTTAAAATTTAAAAGCATCGGTCAGTGATAGATAATAGATTAATTAAAGAAAAATTCCTCAAAATTAATTAGTAAATGTAAAATGTAAACAATAGAACGGCAGCTTTCTTTAATTAAAAACCAACAAAATGCATTGAATATCCTCAGGGCAGATTAAGTAGAACCTAAAAATATCTTAAAAATGTGAAAGATCAAGATAAAAAAAAGGCCATCTTAGACTTGCTGGAGACATTGACTTAAACTTTAGCTTTGCTCTCGATCACTGAGAGTCTCCAAAAATATAAAAATAATTTGTTCCTGCCAAGGTATGACCGAGTAAATCACCTAGATTATTCTCCATCGAGAGATGGCCTATCGGATGCTGAACCTTCCATTGCTTGTCATAAATTAACCATGAAGATCTGCTGCATGAAATAAATGAAAAGGCTGCTGCTGCTGTCAAATTAAATGAAATATCTAAATACAAGAAAGACTTGCCACTCATGAACTTTTTGCTGCTAAACTAATGGAATCAGAAAACTTCTTATAAAACAGGTACCTGTCTGGGTTCAAACTCTAGAGTACTCTAATAATATTCTATAGCTCTTCTTCATAATACTTATCTAAATTATAAAATGTAAAAACTACCATATGTATAGCTAAAACTGAATAATTAACTTAATGTGTAAATTTCTCTACTAATCTAGCTTACCTCATTCTATCTTGGGTGCGTAATTCTATAATCTACATTTCTATTTATAGTTATTATTTAATTATTGCATGCTCACAATTGTCTCTATTTTCAAAGTTTAAATCTATGATCGCCTAAAACAATGAATGCATGTCAAATTTTCATTAATATTTACTTTCTTTAATAACTTAACTTTCATATAAATCGACACGCATTCAATGCTTCATTTATTGTAATGCAGGGGTCTACAACTTCGCAAATGGTTGGCATATTAGTTGTAATCATTCCCAGTTTAGATATGTTTTGTATATATTAAATCTTAATGAATAATTCCATCAAATTACATTTCTTTGAGAGTTGCCAGCATTCTTTAGTAAATGTTGATAAGGTAGGGCCGAGTCAGAAATCTACTTAAATCTCATCATAATCATTTATACAGTATACCTGTGTTATGTTTTAGAGATGCGATGACCCATTCTGCCGTGAAATTTCCGGATTCTTCAGGGTTGAAATTAACCCCAGTCATCCTACACAAGCAGGCATAATGGGTGCTCCCATAGGACTTGACAACATCATGCAGCCAGCCGGCAAAACTGTGGCATGGACCGCTTCTTTCTGGTTATGCTTATGTGACACCTTACTTCGTTGGGTCGAGGCAGAGACCAGCCTGACATTCTTATAAACCCATTCACGGCATTGCAGTTTCGATATACTGCCATTCCATATCGCCTTTCTAAAGCATACCATGTGTTCCTTTGCTCAATTCTATTATTCTATATATCACTCCACCTCTGCATTATCTTCATAATTCACTCTCAAATAAATGTTTGCCCTTAGTTATAAATAAATATTTTAATTAAATAAATATACGTCTGCCGTTACTTTTATAACCCATGCTTTAGACTCTTGCATTGCAAAGGTATAAATCCCTCCAGGCATGCATTAGGAATACTTACTCAAGAATTTTTGGTAGCTAGATGATGCCTTCCAATAAGTGAATTCCTTTTGTAAACATTACAGTATCGGAAATACCGCTACTGAAATCCTCAATATAAAATAATATCTAAATAAATAAATGTATTCTTTAAAATATAATCATGTTGCGAATTCCACTACTGAAGCTTTGATTCCCTAAAATCTTATAAGTAAATTATTTTATTAAAATGTATTAATAAATAATTTTAAACTATATGTCTACAGTTACGTTTCATTTATTCGATACCCATTCTATATAATATTTCTTTGATTATGTAAATATGAATGTTTAATTAATATTAGTTTGATTATTGGCTAACTCGAGAATATAATCATGAATCTCTTGCATATCCCTGACCACCATGCATAAGGAAATATTTACTAATGTTGCATCAGATGCATTGTTTCATGGATTGTATTGTGGAACCGATAAATTATGTTCGAACTCAGTACCACGGGTGGCTTCGCTACTCAATGGTGCTGCTGTTCTGTATGGTGGTCAAATTCTGCACTATGTTTACGAGTCACACATTTTCTGACCGTTACATAGTTACATTTTTTTTTTAGCATTTGGCACTTTCCAACGTGGAGCTTTCGATACAAAAAACCCACATATAACCTGAGCAAAATATAAGCATATAAATTTCTTTTAGCATTCGTTACTCGAGTTAGCTAATTATTCTATATATATACAATTTTGTTTTGATAAAAATAATGAAAAAAAAATTAATTGAGTGAAATAATGTGGGTCGAGTGAATGAAAGGACAGCAGGCATAATAACAAATTTAAGGAAAGCAGGTATGTGTGTGTAATTTAAGAAGGAACGAAAATACTCGGATCTAATGAAATATTTTTATATATATGTCAAAAAAAAAAGTAATCAGTCGATAAATGAGAAAGCAGGTAGCATTGAAGAATTTATTAAAGCATCGTTATATATATAGCATAGACAGCAGAAGTTTGTTATATATGTTAATAGTAAATATTTTGTTAAATTACAAATATATATATCATAGACAGCAGTAGCTTATTATACGCGTAACCAGTAGTTCGCTATAATATATATGTAAAATATGTTCAACACAGCAATATAGAGTAGGTGAGGGCAGCGAAAGAGTGTTATAAGGCCAATATACCGGTGGGAGTAGTCAAATGCTAGTAGTATAAAATAAATAAATAATATTAAGAAAAATGGAAGCAGAAAATGATAGAATAGCATCAATGAACTTCAGTCTAAGGTTACTTGAAATATTTAGAGAGAGTAAAGAAGAATGGAGGAAAATACATGAGGAAGCGACAAGAAGATATGAAGAACCCAAAATGAGTCAGGAGGAGGAGGAGATAAGAGTTAGAGAGTGTCAGAAAATTGATAGGGATATGTTGATATATCTTGAAATGATCAACGAACATTATGGAATATCCCCTGTTAGTAAAAAGGAAGAAGAAATTAAAGATATGGAAAAAGAAAGGGAATTAGAAGTACTTGACAAACCGATGATAGTAGAAGGGCAAGCAGATAGTGTAGTAAATATGAAAAAGTGTGATGAGCAAAGAAACCTCATTCCAGCCAATGAAGGCCCACAAGAACCGGAGAAGGAAGTCAGCATTAAAGAAGAGACAAAGGCCACTAGCATGACACCAACACGTTTGCATTTTGGTAAAGCGGACTCAGTACTGATCAAGACGCCATTACCCATGGATGAATGTGAAATCAATATTGAAACTGACAGATGCAAGGCACACCACTGCCTTACAGAAAGGACAGAATGGAAATTATGAGCAGATTGGAGAAGCCAACATTTCCAGGTCGGGAACTATGTTTGGGTACGGAACTCTCAACAAAGTAACTGAGATAAAAGAATATATAAAAAGTTCTTTCCCTTGTACCGGGGACCCTTTATAATTGATCGCACATGTGGCCCAAATGCATATTTATTAAAAGATAGAGATACCATAAAAGGGACATACAATGCCCGTAATGGTATTATCCACCGGACCCGGGGTTGTAAAAATATTAGACTATTAGGATGGATTAAACGTATATGAAAATAATAAAATGAACTTGATATAATGAACTTGGTTGAATGATTGTACTTTAGTCAAATAGGGTTTTAGATAGAAATTTTATTATATATATTGTTGTTTTAATTACTATTACTCTTAAAAAATTTTTTTATATATTATACTAACTAATCCTATTGTAAGAATTTATATATATATATATTCTGTTTAACTAATTCTTACTATGATTTTAACCAGACATGGCCAAATTAGGCCATTTTAATTAAACTATAAATTCTAGATCCGGGTATATAAATTGTTCATTGCTTCATGTAATCTCTGCTTTCTATATTTTAATATATCTGTAAAAACAATAATAATGTTTTCGACTTTAAATTATATAATGTAAATTTTTTTTCTTTCTTCCCTCCTTTGTCCTTCCTTAATTGTTCACGGGAAGTACGAGGAAATGAAACAGTAAGATTTGTATTCGAATCTTAAGTTTCACCTTTTTCTGTCGTCTCTCACTGACCGGTCTATCCCACCCAAATTTAAACTTTTTGGTATTGAATTGTGTGTGTAACAATATTAAAAATGTATAAATATATGTAGAATTCAGCATAAACACGCACACATTTCGCTCTCAAATTAAACGCAATAAATAGGGATAAAATAATATAATTTAGATTTCTTTTAGTTATATAATTTTAATCATTTATTTTGGATTATAAAGTTTGTTTTTATTGCTTTGTTTAAATTTCGTTTAATAATAATTCTAAAAATATCTGATGTAATATTTAATTAAAAGTTAAAATAATCTTATGTTCCCTTTTTGTTTTTGAAATTTAAAAGCATCGGTCAGTGATAGATAATAGATTAATTAAAGAAAAATTCCCCAAAAGTTATTAGTAAATGTAAAATGTAAACAATAGAACAGCAACTTTCTTAAATTAAAAACCAACAAAATGCATTGATTATCCTCAGGGCAGATTAAGTAGAACCTAAAAATATCTTAACAAAAATGTGAAAGATCAAGATAAAAAAAAAGGCCATCTTAGACTTGCTGGAGGCATTGACTTAAACTTTAGCTTTGCTCTCGATCACTAAGAGTCTCCAAAAATATAAAAATAATTTGTTCCTGCCAAGGTATGACCGAGTAAAGCACCTAGATTATTCTCCATCGGGAGATGGCCTATTGGATGCTGAACTTTCCATTGCCCGTCATAAATTAACCATGAAGATCTGCTGCCTGAAATAAATGAAAAAGCTGCTGCTGCTGTCAAATTAAATGAAATATCTAAATACAAGAAAGACTTGCCACTCGTGAACTTTTTGCTGCTAAACTAATGGAATCAGAAAACTTCTTATAAAACAGGTACCTGTCTGTTTTCAAACTCTAGAGTACTCTAATAATATGCTATAGCTCTTCTTCATAATACTTATCTAAATTACAAAATGTAAAAACTACCATATGTATAGCTAAAACTTAATATATAACTTAATGTGTAAATTTCTCTACTAATCTAGCTTACCTCATTCTATCTTGGGTGCGTATTTCTATAATCTACATTTCTATCTATAGTTATTATTTAATTATTGCATGCTCACAATTGTCTCTATTTTCAAAGTTTAAATCTATGATCGCCTAAAACAATGAATGCGTGTCAAATTTTCATTAATATTTACTTTCTTTAATAACTTAACTTTCATATAAATCGACACGCATTCAATGCTTCATTTATTGTAATGCAGGGGTCTACAACTTCACAAATGGCTGGCATATTAGTTGTAATCATTCCCAGTTTAGATATGTTTTGTATATATTAAATCTTAATGAATAATTCCATCAAATTACATTTCTTTCAGAGTCGCCAACGTTCTTTAGTAAATGTTGATAAGGTAGGGCCTAGTCAGAAATCTACTTAAATCTCATCATAATTGTTTATACAGTATACCTGTGTTATGTTTTAGAGACGCGATGACCCATTCTGCCGTGATATTTCCGGATTCTTCAGGGTTGAAATTAACCCCAGTTGTCCTACACAAGCGGGCATAATGGGTGCTCCCATAGGACTTGACCATGTCATGCAGCCAGCTGGCAAAACTGCTGCATGGACCGCTTGTCCCTGGTTATTCTTATGTGACACCTTACTTCGTCGGGTCGAGGCATAGACCAGCCTGACATTCTTATAAACCCATTCGCGGCATTGCAGTTTTGATATACTGCCATTCCATATAGCCTTTCTAAAGCGTACCACGTTCTCCTTTGCTCAATTCTATTATTCTATATATCACTCCGCCTCTGCATTATCTTCATAATTCACTCTCAATTAAATGTTTGCCCTTAGTTATAAATAAATATTTTAATTAAATAAATATATGTCTGCTGTTACTCTTATAACCCATGCTTTAGACTCTTGCATTGCAAAGTATAAAGCCCTCCAGGCATGCATTAGTAATACTTACTCGAGAATTTTAGGTAGCTAGATGACGCCTTCCAATAAGTGAATTTTTTTTGTAAACATTACAGTATCGGAAATACCGCTACTGAATTTTTCAATATAAAATAATATCTAAATAAATAAATGTATTCTTTAAAATATAATCATGTCACAAATTCCACTACTGAAGCTTTGAATCCCTAAAATCTTATTAGTAAATGATTTTATTAAAATGTATTAATAAATAATTTTAAACTATATGTCTGCAGTTACGTTTCATTTATTCGATACCCATTCTATATAATATTTCCTCGATTATGTAAATATGAATGTTTAATTAATATTAGTTTGATTATTGGCTAACTCAAGAATAAAATCATGAATCTCTTGCATATCCCTGACCACCGTGCCTATGGAAATATTTATTAATGTTGCATCAGATGCGTTGTTTTGTGGATTGTAATGTGGACCTGATAAACTATGTTCGAACTCAGTACCATGGGTGGCTTCACTACTAAATGGTGCTGCTGTTCTGTATGGTGGTCGAATTGTGCACTATGTTTATGAGTCACACGTTTTCTGACCATTACAATATTAACAAATCGGTTACCCAATTTAATACAATATACTTTTAAAATACACTTACGGGAAAGGGGAAAGAATTTAAAATTTAATATTATGATTTTAAAACAGTCGATTATGATTATTGTCATTAATGTTAATATAAATTTTCATGTAAATATAGAAAATTTTATGTATATGTTAAAAATGCAGTAATAAATATCAGTTTATGTTATTAAAGAGGTGTATATATTTCATTAAGAGTAGTCTTTATCAAGTGTGATCATTCATCATCAATGGTTGAATATTAGTTGTTTAAGATATGATTAAATATGCTAAGATTAACAATAATTATGAATTTCTTTATAGAAATTAGGTTTTATGTTTAGGCTTAGTCCTAAAGCTGTGGTTAAAACCATTGTCATTATCATTGTCATTGTCCTCATCATCACCATCACGTTTTAATTAATGAGTTGTTTAAATATTCAAAGGCCATAAATAAATATTGATTTCATAATATTTAGTGATTTCTTAGTAATATTATAACCACCATTCCATCATAATATTTAGTGATTTCTTAGTAATATTATAACCACCATTCCATCATCTATTTCATGCAAGGATGAGTGAATTGCCATCCTAAATTAATAGTAATCTGAGCTAGTAAAACTTATAAAAAATATTGAAACACATTAATTATGCTAAGATCTGAGCAATGATTTGTGTCTAAAGAATTCCACTTTAGTTTAAAGATGTTTTATGTTTACTTAGATATTAGTGCATACAGTGGTATGGCTCTAAAAAGCAAAATTCTACATTTTATTAGAAATAAAGTACCAAAAGGGATTCAAACCCAGTACATGTGAAAGGCTATTAGATATAACTGTGTCTAGATTCAGATAATCTAGTGGTGCCCTGCTAGACCATATTCACTTGGTATTTGTTTAAATATGCACTTAACATCAAACCAAGAAATGAAAGTGGATAAAATCTACTGTCTGTATACCTGAGAAGATATTTTATTGGTTTACTAGTATATCCGAGTTATAATAGTTGTTATTAATAATTTGTTTATAATTATTGATATTGTGATATCTTGAGAAATATAATTATAGAAGTATATTTCATTTAATCCAGTGACCCATAATATGATTGACAACTCAGTCTGATCTTAATGGTTAATAGCCACTACTCAGGTTAAATAGCTTATGCTCATGTTAATATAAGTTTGAATAAATTCTGATCAGTTTCATTAAGTTTATTTACAACTTGTTTGAATTAATATTTCTAAAGACTACTTATTGAACACGTTTATTTACTTACAATGTTGATTTCGTTTATTTGTTTAGTGGCTTATGCTCAGCAAGTTGCATATACAATTCTTTGCTCTTTGATATGTTTTACAATTCTCTTATTCGTTTATAGGTTACAATATTTATATTTGAATCTTAATTTTTTAATTGAAATAATCTTTAATTATTATAATCCTTTTGATCATCTTTAAATTTAGTTACAAATAAAATTTAAGCTACATATCTTTTGAGCTAGTTTATAATGTTACAATATATATATATATATATATGTTAAAACGAAGATTTGCACGGGTTAAATATATAAAATACATATTTTGCGGGTTCATCCATGTTAAAAACTTTTAATATTAATATACTGATGTTTCGACTTGGTCACAAAAGCCATCAAGGGAGTTATAAAAGGTAGAAAGACGGTTGTAGAGGCGCTACAATCACTGATTTGAATAAAATGTTAAAATTCCACCAATAGCAAAAAATGTTAAATTTAGGAATGTTTTTTAAAAAAATGTTTCCAAATAGGAGGAAGTTTACATGTATCATCTCGCTTATTGATACAATCTGGCCTTTTAAGTATCTCAATGGCTTCTCTAATTTTGCATTGGTAGAGATTATCACATCTGGATATGATCCACATTTCATTCAAATCAGTGATTGTAGCGCCTCTACATCCGTCTTTCTACCTTTTATAACTCTGTGGATGGCTTGTGTGACCAAGTCGAAACGTCAGTATATTAATATTAAAAGTTTTTAACATGGATGAACCCGCAAAATATATATATATATATATATATTGTGACCATCTTGATTGGAACCATGAAAAAATGTGGGAAGTTCACATTGTGTCAATAGTGGACAGGGATACCTAATATAAAAAAAATGAATTGTGATATAACTTAATGTATAATTCAGTTGAAAAGTTCTTAGGATGTTACTTGGAATGTACCAATCATTAAAATTTTTTTATGTATATCTAATAGTTGGGAGAGGGAAATGGATTGTATCAGGAATTGTTGGTGTGAACGCTAAACTAAGGAACGAGTTTTGTTTGTCTGGAAGGCCCTGATGAGTGCTTATTCATTAGTTTTCTAATCTATTGTTTAGTATAATTCCAAGATCTAACTTGTATGTGGGTGCATGTCCATTCACATCATTCCACACTTCATACTTCATTCATAGTTCTAATTATCGTTCAGAATATACATCCTGCAACAACATTATTTATTTGGCTATAGATATTGCTAATAGCTCAGTCATTAATAGATCTCTAGATTAATATACAGACAGGTGCACACACCCATCCTATCAGTTAGTATGATTTTTTTTTATTAATTATTTATTGCATAAAATCTTTCGTTTGAAAATGTGAAAGTTAATTGTTTCATTTATTAGTTAGTATTTGTAATTTAATATATATATATATATATATATATATATTAAATTACAAATACTAATAGATTATTGAAATATATATATATATATATATATATTTCAATAATCTATTCCTAACATTTTTTTACAAGTAATAAATTCTTGCATATTATTGGCCTCATTATAACTAACAAAAAAAAAAAAAAAGGCATGGCTAAGTAGACGGAAAATTTTAGAAAAAGTTTTAGAGAAGGTTAAATATTTTTCTAAAAAAAAAAAAGAAATATAATAAAACAAGTGAACCTAATATTTTCATTAAATTCTCTACTATTCCCTTTTACTAAGGAAACTTCTCTCATACTACTCAAGTGTAAATGTCAACGTGTCATTGTGAAGGACACAGGATAGGATTATCCCATATGGAAGGCTAAACTTTTAAAGGTACCCCAGCTCTAAATTTTATCGACTAACAATTTGTTCAAAATAATATAATTGTAATACTTATCAGTTTAATATTATATGCAATCTATCTAGATAACATTGAACTAATTGATCCAAACATTATATAATGCCAAGATATAATTTTTACCTTGTTTAAAATAGATAATGATGTGTGGTAAAAATGCTATCATTGTCTATCCTTTATTTCATTGTAAGAATTGTCTGTTTCACAATAGTTCCTCATTACTTAACTATCATCTTATAATAGGATTGGCTTATTATTCATATAATAGAACCCAGAGATGATTTCATCATTTAAATAAACATTGGTATAGCTGCACAATCTAAATCAAATGTCTGTAAATTAATTATTGTTATAATGATTCCCAAACATATTAGATGAGTGGCATAATTGGTATGGCATGTACTTGGGTGGTGAGAATTGAACATATCATGATTCTTGATTTAATCCACAAATTTCTTTCTATTGATAACTTAATTAAGTATTTATAATATAACTAAATAAACATTATATAATTATTGTCTATAAATGCTTCTCTCACCCCACTTGCATTCTAGATGACAATGAGACCCTATAACCCCCAACTCAGCTAAACTGTAGATTAATACTACAATAAAAATCTTATCCATAATTAGAGATGCAACCTAAATTATAAATTTTATTCTATCTTGTATATAATTGGCACCTGGGCATTTATATGTGTATAAGTGATATAGGTGTAGATTGATGAGGTTACAATAATATATATATATATATATATATATATATATATTGTAACCTACATATATATATATATATATATATATATATATATTGTGACCTTCTGAATGGGCACAAGTAATTAAAGTATACTGTATCAGTGGTGAATAACTGCATTTAACTAAAAAAAGTGAAATACCACTAAAATTTAAAAATGTTTCTGTTAATAGTCTAAAACCTTATATGTAAATTGCTTATGGATGTTAGTGTAGAATCTTATAAGCATTTAGTAATTATTATTGTAGTTGAAATATTTAATAGTAGACAGGGGTGGATTGTAATAGGAATTGTTGATATGTAAATTAAGTTAATGTAAAGTTGTTTTATTTATTTGTAGAATAGTGTTTGGTATTTGTTTAGATGGTTTTCTAATTTATTTATTCATTTGCACACCATCCATGTGTAGGTATTATAATTAGTGAAATATGTTTAACCCATAGCCATATCAGTCATATTTTAGTCAGGATAATTTAGTATTCATACAGCAGCATATGTGTATGCATGTATGTCTGTATTATCTTCACATTTCATTTTCATACTTAAATACAGTACACAATTTTACCTTTACAATAAAACATTTAAAATTATAGCAAATATTGTTAATAACTTTGCAAGTATATATATATATATATATTGAGTGATTAATGGATATCTGGATTGGTGAATTGTTTGACAAATTGTGTTATCAACCATTTTATTTAATAGTTAATTAATATTAATTTTTTTCAAAATTGTAAAAAGTTATTTTTTTATATTTTTTTTATTAGTTTGATATAATTTAGAACATCAAAATGATTTTTTTTTCTCAAGAAAGATTTCTTGAATATTTATCACTTAATTAAAAATGTGCAAAAGGTGGAGTTAACCTTTGGAGAGTAAGATGACCTCTTGATTGATGGAAAAAATGTATTCATGTAATAGTTAGTAATAGAAATTGAGGGATTATTCATTAAGCCATTCATTCATTATCTGCCACTTTCTCTCTGTGCATTTTTAAAATCTCTTCCAGAAATCAAGTCAGTTAAACTCCAATGTGTGAATTTTAAACATTATTTTCTTTATTGAATTCAGTGTGGGAATTCTAGCTACCCAACAGCTTTAAACAAGGATGTCAGGCTAAATTATAACAAAGGTATATATTTCTTCATTTTTCTCCACTCAGTTAAATGTTAAATTAATACTATCATCTTTAAAATGTATGTATATGTTGATAATTTTAATCTACTTTGTTTTTTTATATCTTTTATTATTACTAAAAAAAATGAAATTGTGTGGTCTTTCTAATTGTTTCAGAAAATTGCTTGAACTTTCTAGTCTTTTAAGGAAATTTATGCAGAACTGTCTAACAAAACCTATCTTTGACTCTCCATTTAAATTCTTCTCCAAGTGTATAAAAGTCAAGTTAAAAATGGAAGGATGCGAGTATAATATTTTGGTGTTACATATTTGAATTACTCTGTGAAAATAATTATGCTTGTTATTCATGCTTATAAATTATTTTATTAGTAAAATGCATGCATGGCTTACAAATAATTAATTAGTTACTAGTATTTATTTGATATGACTTGTTTAAAATCAAGTAGAAGGACATTAATATTACATATTTCTTGTTCTCCTTGGTATGTGGACCCATTGTAAAAATATTATTGCTTAAAAAACAGATTTTATGTAAATAATTAATTAACAACAGAGCAAAAATAATTATATCTGTGATAATTTATAAAGAATGGTAAGCTAATGTTTACTTTTTGAAAAATTGATAAAGTTATTGTTAAATTAAAATATTTCCAGAATGAATTGAATGACAAATATAAAGTGATATGTAGCTGAAACTATCTTTCCATATCTCAGTCATTGTATAAAAAGTTTATTACTTATGCATGCTATATTAGTGAACTCAATTAGCTTTTTGCTAAGAACATTAGAGATCACTTAATTAAATTAAAATTGTGAATGTTTATCATATAGGAATTTGTTTTCATGCTTTTACTAACAAGTATTCATCTGGAATCGTTATCCTTATCTTCATATTGTTCAGGGAACTTTGTGTTAAAAGTAAAACTTTACAAGTAATTTTTTTAAGTTAAAGAAGAGTGATTTTTTTTGTTTATTGCTATTGATATACCATAGATAGATAGACAGATTTATTATTTGTTATTTATTTTCTTATTTAATCCATGCTATGTCCTTGACATATAGACTGTCTCGGATTAGTGTATTTGCAAGTTGAAAATATGCTGGTAAACAGTTATAATTTGAATATGACTTCTTCTGTAGGTTATATATACATTTTATGAGTTTATTGAAGATATATATATATATATATATATATATTCTAACCCCCCCCCGCGCGTCCTCACCCCAAAATATATTGTTTATTACGAATATTACGGGTTCTAGCTCAGTTAACAAATAAATAAATGAAATATTCAGCATTAATTAAAATGATTACTAGCTCTAATTTTTAAATACAAATACGGTTCAATTTTAAAGTGAATTAACAAATATTTACTATTTTCATGAGACATGGAGTGACAATACGGGGAACGAGATAGACTACATTGAGACATTATCCACACGATACTACCTCAATGGCATAAGAACACTATTCCCCCCTTTTTTTTACTATACCAAATAACTAACTCATAGTATTCTTACGACTTTCTAAGCTCTATTCACTACAATTAAAATAATAATCATATCTTAATCTTCTTTATAACAAGAATCTAGCTCAATTAAATAAAATGAAGTAAAATAAAATAAAATCTCAGGTTCAGAAATTGTATTCTAACTAATTTAAAATTACGGTAGTAAAATATGAAAAGGGAATTTTATGTCATAATCTACTACACAGCAACTAATAATAATAAAAATAATAATAACGATAATAATATAATATAATCTTATTTCTTCCTAAAATGAAATAAATAAATACGTACGTGGTAGTATTTTAATAATCTGACAACAGAATACGTGTGGCAACATTAGCATATAATTTAATGTAATATTGTGGCAATCAACTGATGACCAATAAATAATATAAAATTATGATCTTTTAATTTTAACATACCAATAAATTCTCAAAATTATTATAACACTTTTATGTTTACCTTTTATGCAAAATTTACATGTTTGTTTCAATTATAAAGGTATCGTGATTTCATGCATCCATGTGGAGAAATAACAACTCGGACACAAAAACTTTAAAATAAATTTTAAAACAAAGTTTATTAACAACATAAATAAATTAACAATATTTTTACACTATATACATTGGATATCCCTTACTCTCATATCTCAACTTAGTTTATTAGTTTATAAAATGAAATCAAAATATTATTTACTTTTCCTAGTTAAATCTTATTTTTTAACACTTAAGAAAATACAGTATTTTTACTTGATTTATTATTATGGTTAGCTTATTACAAAATGCATTTCTTATATGATTATCACAAACACTTTGCATCCCTAATATTATTAAAATTATATTTTTTACAAAATTTTACATTCGTAATAAAATTCTACAAAATAACAAATTTTAGTTTTATATTGGTTGTATGGAATCTTACTAAGTCAAAACATTGGTCTACATTCGGTATTAGGTTTTTATTGTTCATTATCCATTGTTTATTAATCCTAATATTCTCATTCAAGCCTTACTTCGGATGATATAATTACAACTATTAATATACCATGCACAAGTATATGTTTATTGTACATTATTGGACTATTTTCTTAATAAATATGCAATACTTATTTTCTAAATATTATTTAAAACATTCAAATTTTATTATCACTTTTTAAAAAAAACAACTTTGTTTAGATTTCTCTTTCAAAAAATCTTATATTCATTTCTGAATTAATTTTACAATGTATTATATGATTCTTTATCTCTTTATGATATTTTGGACTTTCAATTTTAAAGTTACACAATTCTATACATTCCAGCAAATAAACTATTCTTACATAAACGATAACATATCTTCAGTTCTATTTTATTCATTATTTCTTTGAAAATATTTCTGACCGATGCAGATTCACGAAATAAGGATAGCAAAGATAGATGCATAGGATCAAAATACAACTAGAATATTACTCGTCATATATCTTGACAATCATGGCACAGTGAATTAAAAGACACTATAGAGGAATGACCTGTATCTGTCTACCAACCTCTATCATAGGAACGATGTTAAAGCTATTTCTTCAGCTTTATTATAACATCAAAAGTTTAAAGATATGCAAAAACACTGTCCAAACTATATGTGTTCAGTCATAGGGCCTAGTTAACTATACTGAAATCACACAAAACTAAATATGATCCAAATCCTTTATTTTTCCTATTTCTTAAAAAAAAACATCATCTTGGTTTCCTCTCCACTAGTACTTCCAAGTCACTATCCGATCTTATTTCTCAAGATTTTTTTTTCTATACTGTACATCGACAAATACATATCTGCATTACTAACAATAACAAAATTCATTTATTTTAAAACTATTCCACTGTTCTATAAGAAAATCTTTTTACTACTTTCCTCCATATATTTAATCATATACAAACTATTTGAATATCTGAATACTTTATCACATGAAAGTTCAAAAGAATCACACAATTGTTCTGTTAAATTATATTATTAATATACTTTAAATAAATTATTGCATGCATATTCCGAATTACTCCTATCTCATTATATGTTAAAAAATGTTGTATAAAATGTGTACATATAATTTAAACTTTCACACTTCATTCTTAGGTCAATAGATGATCTAAAAAAAACACATTATGCATTATAAATAACTACTAAAATTACCAAAACGACCTTTATCTCCTCGATCGCGTTCCGTAGGCTTCACCATCCATTTGATCCTTGTAGATATAAGATTCACATCCATACACTTTATTTTAAACACTATTTCTATAATTTTATCAAGCTATTATATTTAAATTTTAATATTACTAAATTTATGTTTATATGTTTTCCCTAATCTCACATAACATTTTATATTCTAAAATAAATTAGTAAAAAATATTTAAACTATATTTACTGTACTTCTTTATCAAACTTTCTTGAAAACCGTTCATATTAAAGCTAAAAAAAATGTTTATTATTTCTTCTTCAGTCACTTAATGTTCTTCTCCCTGCTTGTTCAATTTTAAGGCAAAACAAATATTACTTCGTTCAATAAATATTCATGAATGATAATCCTTGGTTTTTATAATATTTAATACAATTATTAATTATGATATTAGTTAATCCCGTAAAGAAAACGTCTACATCTTCTCTTCTAATATTTTCTGCTAATATTTTCCCGCGCGACTTTTATGATGCATCTTCTATGTACTTTGATTTAAAATATTCAGTAAATTTTTCTGTCTCCATGGATCCATTTTCATTAAGTAATTTAAATTTCCATTTTCCTAATCTCTATCTTTATTAAGCGTTTTTATAATGAACACTTTATAATATTTTAATTCTTCTTAGATAAAGTTTTTTCTTTCCTTTTTTAAAAAATAAATGACTCTTTCCTATCATTATTCGGTAATTTTTCCTTTCTTTTAAAGTTCTGGTAACTATATACTTTGTAATGTTTCCTTTAAAAAGACAAACATTCTTTCTCTGTTATAACTTTTATATAATTTTTCTTTATGATATACGTATCTTAATTTTTCCATAGAGAAGAATAAAATAACTTCAGAGTAGCCTTATAAATTTGTGCGTCATAATTTTTCCTGACGGCAAATAACTTCTCTTTTAAGTTTTCCGTATAGCGTCCAAATTATATTCCTCTGAGTTACAATAATAAGTTTCTGGTTGAGCATAAATAAAGCTGTATCAAGGCACTTTACAAATATTTTTCCTTTATCATAACTTCTATATACTGTTTTCTGTAGTATTTCCATTTTACTGTAAGGTTTTGGCTAAACTTGAATAAAATATTCTGGTAAGAAAACTTTTAAAATTAGCCCTCCATGTAAAGGCAGTTCAAAATATTATATTTAAAAAAAAAAACTTTTAAAACAAATACAAAATTTTAAAATTATATTACTTTTCTAGCTTACGATTTTATACAGCCAAAAAAATATGTTACTCCCTCCTTCACTTACACATTACTTTCTCCCGCTCCGTCTAATTCTTATATTTTGTCTGCTAAAATACCTCCGTTGATTGGTTAATGACTTTTTTAGCGCGAACAAATTTACACATTTTAGTTTTATAATAGATTAAACCTTTTTAAAATAAAGAATTTATGACGTCATGTCTTAAATATTATTTAGAATAGTATTTTTTTAACTCAATTATAATTTTATCAAAATCATTTAAACTTTAAAACAATTATTAAAATAACATTTAATATTTCAACTTTTACTTTAACGATCGATAGCAATTATATTTAGTTTTATAATTCACAAACTTTATTATTATATTCTAACAAGCGTGTGTGTGAAGGTATATAATATACAGTCACATGATTACTAACTTTATCAGATGATTTTTTAATTTACGTCTCGGTCTAAATTACCAAAACTGATATATTTTATAAAAATTTGGAAAATAATTTAAAAATGTAGAACTAAATATAATTCTCACCATCCCAAAGTTTATTTTAAAATATATTAGATTAAATTTGAATATTAATTATAATTATAATATTACATATCGTTTTTATTTAATTTATTAGTTTTAAAACATTACAATTGAATTGTTTAATATACTTTTAACTATTTATAGCTGTATTATTTTATATGGCCAGCTTTTACAACCATAAGCAAGGATATAATTAAGCTTTATTTAACTGTTTCTTTAAAATAATCCATTACACTTTTACATACCAGGTAATTTTCAGCCTTAAATTGTACTATAAGATCTAATCGATCATACAATTATCAATATACTACACAAACGTATTTTAAAATTTAAAATTTTTTAGTAATTGACCATTCTACCTTATTATGACCCATAGATAAGGGCACAATATATATATATATATATATATATATATATATATATATATATTGTCTCAGAGTGAGAACTTGGCTTTCGGAGTAGCTAATGTATGAAAGAAATATTGTGTCAGAAATGGTTAAACCTCATTGATAATAATTAGTGCCATTTAAATTTTTAAAACAGCTGATAGTCTGTTATAAGCTAAAAGTTTTATTTTTCAGTTTACCATTTACTTTACCATAATATTTGTGTCTTATATAATTTGGAATTATTTTCACACTCTTATGTATACATATGTGTGTGTCTGTAATATGAAATTATTTTATAAAATTAGTAAATATTCAGTTTTATAAATGTTTCTGTCTATTAATTTCGGAAAATGTATTCTAAAAGAATTGTAGGAATTAATGACTTACCTGTATGTATATTTATTTTCCAATGTATAGAATGAAAGGTATTAAATAGATGTGAGAAAAAAAAGTTATTCATAATATGTTCTATGTAGTTTGGGATTGAGAACTCTCTCCCTTATTATATCCAATTATTTGCCATGAGGGAAATATATTCCTAGATTGCGTACGTATACATTATAAAAATGATATTTTATGAAATTGAGTAGTTTATGTCCTTTTATTCTGGTAGTGACAATATATTCCATGCCAATAGTATATCTCAAAGGAGGTGGGTATTCATTATTTGTTGTTAGATTTATTAGCCAAGAAGCTTGTGTATTCCTCATGTGCTTAAATTTTCTTGACTGTTTATCTTTGTGTTATCATAGAATCATAGCTATGTGTAATTTAGTTGGTGGTTAGATAAGTAGTCAGATTAAATTTTTTATTGAATATTAAAGTAGAAATAGTGTTATATTTGTTGGTTGGTCTATGACATTATCCGTAGTAAAACACTTATTTAATAATTTATAGGTAAACTAGCAAGAGGTTAATATATTGATTTTTGTCTTAATTATAGCGTATGGTGACACAAACACACACACGTAATACAAATAATCTTGAAGTCATAAGAGTATAATATTATTAAACTTATACATCAGGAATTAAATATTTTAAATTATATCATTTTATTTTACTGCAAGCTTTCAATCATCAAATCATCAGAATGATTATTTTATTTTTGAATGTGTGAAAACTATAGATATTCAAAAGAATATTTTATTGAGCTATTTAAATTATTCTCTTGACAGCCAAGTTTATTGATTTGTTTTATCCTAAAAATTGATAGTGACCTCTCCAACTTATATATTTGTGCCCATAATATGATATTCAATTTACCCAGTGGTGTTTGCTAATAATAAAAAAATTGTTAGAGTTAATTAACAGCCCAAATATAGTCCAAGTCAGAATATGAGGACAGTATTTATTTTTTAATTTATATCTTGTAAGTGTCTAGTCAATAAATAATACATAATAAAATATATATAAAAAAGAGATATCAAACTCAGATTAGTAATGTATGTGTGAATTTAAGAATTAGAACAATAGTCCCAATGTGAGCTAATTATATCTATTTCAATTGCAAATGTAAAAAAATGCTTTATTTATTATTTAAAACCTTGTCTCCAGTTGATCTTATATACATTCGTATTCCAGTTTCCTCATTCTACACATCTATTACAACATAAGTACATTACTTTGTAAATTTAATAATAAATATACTGAAATCTGTTAATATTGTTATCTTGATCCAAACATTATATGCTATACTTTACCATTTGGTAAACTTATAAAAAGGTTGCATATTTAGTTATTATTTAGACAATGATGTGAAATTAAAAGGTACCCTATTTCCTTCATTATCTAATTGCTAGTCCAGTGAAACATCACCTAATTTATTGTTTTTTTATATATTATTATTACAGTAGTTATAGTTATGTTGAAATAGAATTTATTTAATCAAATCGTATTAAAGATTCCCTGAGATCTGATTTCCTAGTTTTAAATTAATATCAGTTTAGCTATTTAGACTATGGCATACTAGATAGTGGAGTTATTCAATATCTCTGTTTTTATGTTAAAGTTATATTCTAGTTAATCTATGAGTGTATTTAGATGATGGAAGAAATCAAATCAAATTATAGTTTATTAGCTTGAATAAATGAAACTTTATTAATTTTGTTCTATCCTTTGGTTGATTAACAAATGAAACATGTATCTTATTTTAATCACCAATAATATTTCTTCATCAATTCATTTATATTCTGTATATTTTAAAACTTTCTTTAATCCTCCACTGAGCTAAGCTACAAATCAGGCAAAAGTAGAAGAGTCTCAGTATTAATTCAAAGCAATATATAATTGCTAACTTATTGTATTTATTAATAGAATTGGCACTGTGGGAATTTGCTCATATAATGTGTAGGATCGGTGTTGAGTGGGGGGTTACTATATATATATATATATATATATATATATATATAACCCCCCATATATATTATTATTAAAATGAAAGTCACAAATTTGTCAGGTACAAAGTTACTCACACATTAGATTGAAAGCCAAGAGGAATTTTATTATCTGTTAGCATGATTCTCTTTATGCAGACATTATTTCTATGGTACTAAACTTGTTTCACAAAAATTAGAACATGCAAAACTCTCCATACAGTATTGCTACTCAGTGCAAGCCAGAGTAATCAATGAATGACAGAAGCTTTGTGCATAAAATCCCCATCTAGTGCCTAGTTATCCAATATCCTCATACTAGTTTCTGATTTGGAGCCTTCATCAGTAAGGAGCCTTAGATCTGAGACACTGCACCTACATCTTACCATCTAATGCAACCCTCCAGCTGCCAATATCTCTTCTTACCTACAAAACTATGAGTCTTAAATTCAAAACACAATAATATTTTCAATCCAAGCTCAATAGCTTATATAGTCATATAGGTCTGAACTCAGATAAGTATCTATACATTTTTGAATCTTTGGTTTTTTAATAACCATAGCCAGCCACCACTATCCTATTAGGCAGGATTTATTTTAAGCCAATGCTTGCTTATAACTGTTATTAAAACAGGAAAAACTCTCCATATAGCAGTGCTACTCAGTGCAAACCAGACTAATCAATGGATGCCAGAAGATTTGTGCATAACATTCTTATGTAATGTCTACTCATCCAATATCCCCAGACTAGTTTCTGGCTGTGGCCACTGTCAGTGAGGAGCCTTGGATCTGAGCTTGCACTAAGTGAAAACATGTACAGAGAGTTTTGCCTGTTTTAATAACAGTTATAAGCAAGCATAAAAATGGTGATCATGTTATGTTTATTGGCTTAAAACCAATCATGCCTAATAGAATAGTGGTGGCTATGGTAGACCTATATGACTATATAAGAATTAAGCTTGGATTGAAAATATTATTGTGTTTTCAATTTAAGATTGATAGTTTTGTAGTTAAGTATAGATAAAAGGTGACTGCTGGAGGGTTACATTAGATTCTACATTGCCATACTCTCAGAACCAAGGCTTCTCACTGACAAAGGCCACAAGCCAGAAACTTCACTGGAGATATTGGATGATTGGCACTAGATGGGAATTTTATGCACAAGCCTTCTGTCATCCATTGATTATTCTGACTTGCACTGAGTGATAATACTTTACAGAGAGTTTTACCTGCTTAATAACAGTTATAAGTAAGCATAAGAAATGATGATTATGTGATTTTTATTGGCTTGCACAAAAGTTATTAACAAACTTTGTAAATTAATAAGATAAATCATAAAATATTTAAATAGTTATTAACTAAAGAGAAAATATTTAACTAAATGGCCCAGCAATATATTATATAAAAACAAACTTAATACTTGTTCAGTACCAAGCTTAAATTTTCACTAATTACCATGATATCTTATACATTAATTAATGATACAACATAGCTAAGAAATAGTTGATTTCAAATATATAAAATTTAATAGGCATTTAATAGTAACATAACAATATTTTAATATAAATTATTACAATAATTAAAAAAAATTATATACATGGTTTGAAATGAATTATTACCAAACAGATTAAATACTAATCTTTAATTATTTTTAAGGTAGGACTGAATCATAAAAAATAAAACATATCAATATTAGGCTAATAATATTTGTCATGAGTCAATAAATTATAACATATTTTCTTTATACTTTTCCAAATTCAACATCTATCCAACATTTAGTAACTTTTAAATACATTCTGATGTAAAATAAAATGTGTGTGTATATTTATTTATTTCTATAAATTTGAATGTGTATATTTGAATGCAATAATAATAATAATAATAATAATAATAATAATAATAATAATAATAATAATAATAATAATAATGATGATGATAATAATAATAATAATAATAATAATAATAATAATAATAATAATAATAATAATAATAATAATAATAATAATAATAATAATAATAATAATAATAATAATAATAATAATAATAATAATAATAATAATAATAATAATAATAATAATAATAATAATTTATTTATTTATTTATTTATTCGGTTCTAGTAAACTATTAACTGTGCAGCCTTTGGTGGTATTGTTTCTGTGTAAAAACACAGAATTGTACCACTTTCGCGGCCAAACCTATGGCTAATATATGAGTGATCATTAATATACGAGTAGTTCGTATGTAGTGTGGTTATAATATGCGGCCAATTCTTCCATGTTCAATAACACTAAGTCTATTAACAATACTATGATCGTATAGTTTGCCATTGATTTCATTGCGGGTTGAATTCCTATGCATATTGACAGAATTTGTATTGTCACTAGAATTTAAGATGAGAGTGTGAGCATTGTCATCTTTTTCAAGTGTTTATTTGTTGATGTTTATGATTTTCTGTATTTCCCAACTGAAAGATTTTTGTGTACTTGTAATTTTCAGCGTATTATTGATATTTGTCAAAATTTTATTTTTTGGCTAATTTTAGCTTTTTTGGGGGTCAAAAAAGATGAAATAAAATTTCTCAAGCTCTCTGGCAGACGATTGGAGTTGTTTGCAGAAAAATACCATTTCTGTTGTGACTCTGATGATTGTTGAAAGAGAAGAACAAAATGTCTACCACATTATTATATTTGTGGGACGTCCCAAACAGAGAATGTGAGGCAGTTGCATTTTTGCAAGCCCAAAAATCCTGCCATTCAATACAGTTGATTTAGTTCAGTCATATGTGGTTAATAAATTTATTTTCTGGAAAGAATTTGTGTTTTGTTTGCGATTATTTTTATCTGTAAATCATGTAATTAACACCCAGAATGACAGTGTTAAAAAGGGGTGGTGTAGTATGTTGGACATCTTTTGATTGATTGTTTTTTTAAAAAAAAATACTTTTTCTTTTGACATACCTATTCGTTCCATTTAGAAGCAAAAAGACGTTTTTTGTTGTTGTTGTTTTAAATCAATAAACAGCTTGTTAAGTAGATTTTAAAAATGAACCTGAGCTTAATTTTTGTTGTTAAAAAAGAATAAAAATGCCGGACATTTTATTTGTTATGAAAACAAAAAATCTTTAACAAACTTGTACGACTCTTAAAAAAGATAAATAAATAAATCCTACAGAATGTAACAAAACCGGTTAACATACATATTTTTTGTGTTAAAAAAACAATACTGCGATTGACTTTTTGGTTTTTGTTTTGGATGTTTTATTTGTTATTATTAAAAAAAGCAAAAAAAAATCAAAACCTGCCGACACAAAAAAACAACAACTCGTATTTATAAATCTAAGAGAAAAAAGAAGTCCCGTTTTATTTATTATTATTACAAAAAAAACAAAAAAAAATCAACACCCTGTTTTATTTGTTATTATTAAAAAAAACAAAAAAATCAAAACACGCTGACCAAAAAAAAACAACCCTGTATTTATAAACGTAAGATAAAATACCAAACAATTCTTTTTGTTTATAAGCAAATACGGACATCTGAGGTGGAGTTTGCCGGACAGGTTTGAATTTTTTGTTGCTAAATCAATCAACAGCAAACCTCCTCATTTATAATATAATTCAAAAAGAAAGTGTCGATTCTGATTTTAAATAACAACAACAACAAAAAAAGAAAGTCTTATGTAAAGCAAATTGTGTATATTTGAGATATTCCAAAAAAAAGTTAAAACTGTCCCTTATTACTTTGAAATGTATCGAATCCAAAACAAAAAAATAAAAGACGTCTGTAAAAAAGAAACAGTAGATTTAGAATGGAAATCCCAATAGTACACAATATGATAAATTATCTATCAAAACAAATATATAACATTGACCAACTTTATCCAGTATCACTGGTCCCTTTTCTAAAAAAAAAACACTTCCTTCTCCTCTAGATAATCTACGCCCTATTTCAATGTCTCCTCTGATCATCAAACTAATAGAGTCTCTTTTAAAAGACAAAATTCAACCCCTAATACTTCCTGGGTTGTCTAAGTTTCAGTTTGCTAGAAAAGGATGTTCTACTTCTGAAGCACTTATGTTATGTAAAATATTAATAGAGGATGTAAGACAAGCTAGAAAATCAGCACCTATTGCAATTCAATTAGACATACAGGCTGCATTCGATTCAGTGCCTGTGGACAAGCTGCTACAGGTGCTTAGTCAACATAAAATTCCAATACCTATAATGTATGTTCTAGCAAACCTGCTCATCAATAGAAAAATACACATTACTCTTAATGGCAAAATGTCCCCTGACTTCACTCCACACAACTCAATACCACAAGGCTCTCCCCTTAGTTCACTGTTTTTTATCACATATATTAACCCCCTCCTACTAGAAATAGAATCTAAATTGCCAGGAATATATGTACCCCTCATAAACCAATCCATCAATCATATTTCATACATGGATGATATAGTCATTTTTTTGCCATCCAAAAAACATTTGCCTTTAATGTATACCATTTTAGAAAATTACTCTGCAGCTTATAGTTTAAAATTTAACAAAGAAAAAACATCTATTTGGAGTATACTTTCTGGTAATCAAATTCATTCAGTTTGCAGTTCCCCTCCCCACAAATTTCTTGGTCTCCCAATTCATCTGTCTATGAATGCAATGAGAAAGATAATACAAGAACAATTAATATCTGCAATTGAAAAGGTGACAACCTCACTTTCAAAAGCATATCTTTCATTGCATAGTAAAATATCACTCATTAACATATTAATTTTCCCAAAAATAAATTACTATGCACCTATCATTAAATTTACTAACTCATTTAAGAAAAAAATTAACTCTTTTTGCACCAAACTCATATGGAATAAAAAGGCAGTGGTAATAAGCATCAAAAGTCTGCAAAAACATTCAAGACAAAATGGCCTGTCATTACACTGCATTTCAACATTCTATTACCAAAAAACTCACAATGCATTAATGAAACTTTATATGACATATGAAAATTTCCAAGTGTTTCTTCCAATATCACCTACAGACACTCCACCTCCTATTAAAAATAAATTCATTAACAATCTAATAAAAACAATATTCAAACATAAAGTACCTGCTACAAACCTTTTCTCAACTAAAATTAAGTATTGGGAAGCACATTACATAACAACTAATTCCAGTCCCTTTGAAAATCCCATTAGCTTAATTAATATCACAAATAAAGCTATAATCCAAAAATTTAAATTCTGGTACTTGGAGCCTAAGTACTTAGATTTTCTAATAAAAATCAACCTTAGAGCTTTACCTACCAATGCTTTTCTGGCTGGAAGATGGAGATCTCCAAACATAGATGCCATTTGTCAACTATGTAATAAAGAAGAAGAAACAACAGAACATTTTATTTCTCAGTGTACTTCTCTCAAAACATATCGAGAACTAATTGCTGATATAACCCATAATCCAAAATGCTCATTGACAGTATTGATAGAAAATATTCAAAGAGGGTTGTTTCCAACAATAAGAATAACAATCTTTATACTATACACACTCTGGTTTATGAGATGCCACTTTATATTCAATCCCACATCTCGTAAACTTAAATCACTTTTTCTCAATAAGTTAGGAAAAATTAAAACAAGAGATCAAGCACTAGCTCCAACAGATATAGTATCAGCCACTTGGAGTTTGATCAAATTACCAACACCACTGTGAAATATGAATAGCATATTTGCTGTATGTAAGTGAGTTTTGTTGTCATATATGTATTTAATATTGTTACTGTTATTGATTAATTTTTTTCCTCAGTTTTTCAACATTATTAATGTAAAAATATTTCATGTATTCATAATAATAATTTTGTTAATAATTTTCAATTCTAAATTGTAGATCAGTTTTTGTAACATGTTTTAAAATTGTATTTTCATACATGTTCTTATGATATCAAATAAAGTACTTTAAAACTAGTAGTAGTAGTAGTAGTAGTAGTAGTAGTAGTAGTAGTAGTAGTAGTAGTAGTAGTAGTAGTAGTAGTAGTAGTAGTAGTAGTAGTAGTAGTAGTAGTAGTAGTAGTAGTAGTAGGGCAGCCATCTTGGCTCTTGACAGAGAAAGTTGACTCATTTCAGCTCCTGCTTTAGACTTAAGTTTTATTGGTTTTTGATTGAATTTGATAGTGAAAAGTATACCAAAAGAAAAAGGAAATTTTCCACTTAAAGGTAAGCTCTATTTCGAGCAAAATTGTTGTTAATATAAAGAAGAATATTAGATTTAAAATGTCTAATATTTCTGATTCTAATTCTAATTTAAAAATTGCTAATAATAGCTTAGATAAAAATAATTCTTATCAAGATCTAGAAAAAGTCAAAGTTAACAATAGTTCTTTTTCAAAAGTAAAAACTGGATCCAATATGGCTGAAGCCTTATCTGATTTATCTAAAACAAGAAATAAATTTAAAAATACTAATTTGCCTGAGGCATCTGATTCTATTGAATTAAATAAGAATATTAAACAAACTTATGCTAGTATTTTAAAGCAAAAATCTGAACAAGATAACAATGTAATTACAGAAGAAAATTTAACAGAAATTTTTAATTTTGACAATGAACTACAAATGGAACAAGAAAATACAAATTTATTATCAACTAGTAATACAGATTATGTTTCTGTATGTGAAAAATTTATACAAACAATTCCTTTAACAGTTCTTAAATCATTTCAAAAATTTAAAAGTATTAAAACGTCTACAATAGCTATAACAGATACTAATTCTTCAGTCATGAATTTTCCTACTGATGAATTTTATTCTTATCTATCAGAAAAAAAACTTTGGTCAATGATATACAAAGTGCTAGATCATCCTAATAGCAGATATAAAACAATAGAATATCATAATGTGGCTCAGAAACAAATATTTGAAAAACATATTCACTTTCTTAATGGAAAATTTATTTGTTACATAGACATTGATAGACCTACAAATTTGAATGGACAAATTAAGAACTGTCATGTAGACTTTAAAGCTGATGATCTACAAGATTTACTAAAAAATGTTGGAACTGTGGCCAACTTTAAATATGTATGGGAAAAAAGAGCCACACAGCCAGTTCTAACCAATACTGCTCATTTCACTATGTCATTGAAGAAAAATATGCAACCAACAGATATACCAACATTACATGCAACAGATTCTTCACCTTTGATAGTTACTTTCAGAGGCATTTCACCTCAGTGTTTTTTTTGTAAAGCCAGAGATCATCTTGTCAAAGAATGCCCTAACCGTTTTTGTAAAAAGTGTGGTATTAAAAAAACAAAAACGCATCAGTGCAGTAGAGATCCAATAGCTAATAATGAAATCAGACTCATGCAAAGTAACCCTGAAAAAACAAAAGTAGATGAAACTATTCCCAATATGCAAAGTAACCCTGAAAAAACAAAAGTAGATGAACCTATTCCCAATAATGAAGACAACAACACAGATATCCAAAATCTCAGCCTTGATGAACTTATTCCCAATAATGAAGACAAAACCGCAGATATGCAAAATCTCAGCCTTGATGAATTTATTTCCAATAATGAAGACAACAACACAAATAAGCAAAATCTCAGCTTTGATGATCCTAGTCAAAATAGCTCCATGAATACTATACCAAATAAATCTTATACCTCACAGGAGGAAACAGAAACAGAGTACATGAGTGATACCTTACCATTTCCTTGCTCTGATGAAGAGTTCCAATTAATTAAAGTAAAGACTAAGAAACGAATGCACAAGAGGAAAAAATCCGCATTGCATCAAGAGCCTATACAAACTAATGAACCTGACAAACATAGTGAAAGAAAATCAAAGAAAAATGATACAAAGTCTACCACACCAGCATTAAAAAAAACAAAACTCACAAATAAAACAGGTGAAACAGATTATCCGGCTAATGAATCAACACTTCATTGGACCAGACAAAAACAAAGTACAAATCAATTGACACAGGAGCAGCTTCTTCTGATGGCAGGAGTGGATGTACACAGAAGATCTACTAAATCTAAGGATATCATAACAAATACCATGTCTCAAAATACAGAGACAGACTTTGAAGCACCATTAAAAATAGACTATCAAGATGAGTTGCATAAATAACACATATAGACTTTCAAACCAGGACAATTTTTTGGATTTAATTCCAAATGTGAAAATAATTATCATGTTTATGAACAAAAATATGCACAACAAACTCAATAGAACTTCACTTGCAAGGGTAAGTTCATTGTTTTCACAGTGGTGTATTATTATAATTTTTCTTTTCTATTTAACACATTCCTATTATACTTTTACTAATATTAGTTGTCCCATTCATTATACAATAAACTATAAAATATCATTCTCCCACCATTTTATATAATTGATAATATGGGTCTTTCTATTACAGCAGTCAATGTAAGGGGTATTAACTCTACCCAGCGAATATATGCAATTAGCAATTGGATAAGGCAATTCTCACCCCATATCCTTTTATTTACAGAGACAAAATGCTCAGTACATTCAGCATTTAATCCTGAACTCTACCTTAGTAAATTTGGATACAGTAAATTTTCAACATCTGATATTGCTGCTGCTGGGGTAGGGATTCTCATCCATCATTGTTCTCCTTTTCAAACTTTTAAAATTTTGTACTTAGATCAGCATATGAGTATAATTATTCTTTATCATTCTTCTTTTACAGTGAATTTAATAACATTCTATTTATATAATCAGCCAGTGTTAATTCACCAATTAATAAATAAAATAAATTTAATATTAGCTACAAATTCTTACCCAACTATAATCATGGGTGATTTTAACATGTCTTATAAGAATTTTACATTAAAATACCTTCATTTGATTAATAAAAATCTCATGAGTGCTGAAGGTTTTTTTCCAACTAACTCCATTTCATTCTACACTAAAAAACACTCCTCTCTAATAGACCTTGTATTCTATTCACCAGATCTACATTTCATAATAAATCCCTCTCTATGTCCTGTAACTTTCTCTGATCATTTAGCACTTAATGTGGAACTTGCAATACACATGCAACATCAACCAATTCTTCCTCTAAATAAAACTACTCGTCTTCTTTTAAAATCCACTACACCTGAAGCTGTTCTCTCTGAGATTTATATTTATTTTAAGAAGGTAGACATACTATCTTTAAACCCAGTAGAGGCCTGGCTATCATTTATTAACATAATCTCTTCTACTATTCGACATTATACCTCCAAAAATAGTTCTCCCACTAATCTTGTTAATAAGTTAGATACAATACACTTAAAACTAAAAAATACTTCATGTGACCCTTCTTCAGTTACATCAATAATGTTTTTAAAACAAGAATACAAGCAAACCCAACTCATACTGGCTGATTATCTCTCTATAAAAAAAGCAAAAATTTTTCTAGCTAATCCCCATAACTGGTCTAAAGGATATATTCGGTGGGCTTTAGGTTATACTCCCAAAAAATTAACTCCTTCATCTATTATTTTTGATTCAAAAATGATTGCTGGGGAAGACATGACTCCGCAAATATATTACCACTTTAAATCTAGACTCCAAAAATTTCCTTTTCCAAAATTTTCTTCATTTCACTTTGGTTTTACCACAGAAGAACATAACATTACAAAGTATGAAATTGCTCTCAAGTTGAACGCTTTTCCCAACAATACACACCCAGGTACACATGCAATTCCAAAATTTTTATTATCACATCTTAGCCACTTTACTATCCCAATAGTACACAATATGATAAATTATCTATCAAAACAAATATATAACATTGACCAACTTTATCCAGTATCACTGGTCCCTTTTCTAAAAAAAAATACACTTCCTTCTCCTCTAGATAATCTACGCCCTATTTCAATGTCTCCTCTGATCATCAAACTAATAGAGTCTCTTTTAAAAGACAAAATTCAACCCCTAATACTTCCTGGGTTGTCTAAGTTTCAGTTTGCTAGAAAAGGATGTTCTACTTCTGAAGCACTTATGTTATGTAAAATATTAATAGAGGATGTAAGACAAGCTAGAAAATCAGCACCTATTGCAA